>JAPSGF010000017.1:1598454-1790573 GCA_035772895.1 Perdix hodgsoniae
TTATTTTATTTTATTTTATTTTATTTTATTTTATTTTATTTTATTTTTTTTACACTTAGATCATCCAGATATTGGGTTTATACAGAGAGGCAGAAGCAGAATAAATAATGTGTCAGGCCAGACTACTAAAGCAGTACGTCAGGCAGGGGAAGATCCTCAAGCCAGTAATTATACTCTTCTACTTGGGAAAAGAGAGGAGAGTTTTGTTGGTACTGGAAGGTTCTTCAATCAAGGAAGAAGAAGTCAGGGTGGATCAGTCACCAGTGGAGCAACAGGACATCGGAATGAGCAGAATGATGGAAAGGGAAGAAGGCATCAAGGGGGACAAACACATGAGAGAGCTAGAGGGTCCCAGAATGTGCAAGAAAATGAGAAGAGAGGAAGGAGCCATCAAGGGGGACAAGCACATGAGAGAGCCAGAGGATCCCAGAATATGCGAGAAAATGAGAGTAGGGGAAGGAGCCATCAAGGGGGACAAGCACATGAGAGAGCCACAGGGTCCCAGAATGTGCGAGAAAATGAGTGTAAAGGAAAGCAGTATGAAGGTGGACAAGCACAAGGGAGAGCCAGAGATCTGCGGAATGAACAAAATGATGAATCTGGGGGAAGAAGATACCAAGGTGGGCAGGGACATCAGAGGGTCAGAAGGTCCTGGAATGAGCAAGAAAATGAGGGTAGTGGAAAAAGGTATCAAGGTGGACAAGTCCAGGAAGATGCTAGAGGACCAAGGAACAGACAGGAAATTGAAAGTAAGGGAAGGAGGATGTGGCCTGCAGGTAATCCTCATTTCAACCAGAACTCTATCCCACGTGGCACCCAGTTTAGTGAGCAGCCTCAGCAAGTTAAAAAGGTTGGCTACAAATTCCTAGAAAGTCTCCTCCAGAAAGACTCTTCTGAAGTTGTCATCACACTTGCTTCGAGTTCAGGTTTTAAGGAACTTCTTTCCCAAACAGCTATGAAACCCAGTTTCCTTCAGCTCATTTGTCAGGTGCTTCGAAAAGCATGCAGTTCCCGCATGGATAGACAAAGTGTCCAGCAGCTTCTTGGAATGGTAAAGGAATCCAACTTTCTCAAGATCTGTCTGCCACAGTATGTGTCTGATATGGTCACAGAGGCAGTCCCTGCTGTACGACATCAATATCCTGAACATATTGACAACATCATCTTGCTTCTTCAAGATCTGATCAGTATTTTCCCATCTAGCTCTGTGCAGAAGATATCCATGCTCTTGACAATCTTACCAGCATCTATAAATGCCCTGGGAGCCTCTGGTGTGCAGATCACAGAAGAAACAGAGAAGAACCTAAATAAAGTCCAGATGCTTGTGCAGCACCTCCAGGAGAAGAGACGTGAAGGCACACTGAGAGCTGATAACTACACTCTTATGCAGCCTCAGGCTGACAACCAAGAAGAAACCTATCGCACAATGACCATTTATCCAACCTATGATGAGTTACACCACGACGTGAAACCTTTTCTACGTCCCAATATTGTTTCTGGAAAATATGAGAGCACTAACATTTATCTCGACACCCATTTCCGGCTTTTGAGAGAAGACTTTATAAAACCCTTAAGGGAAGGTATCTTGGATCTTCTGCAGAGCTTTGAGGATAGAAGTTTGAGAAAGAAAAAAATTGATGACATCAGGATCTACTTTGACACACGGATTATTGCCCCTCTCTGCTCCCCATCTGGTGTTGTTTACAAGGTCCAGTTTGATATAAAACCACTGAAGTTTGTGCGATGGCAGAATTCCAAACGGTTGCTATATGGATCCCTTGTCTGCATGTCCAGAGATCACTTTGAAACGTGCCTTTTTGCCACTGTTTCTGAACGAGATAATGCAGAACTTGCTAAAGGGATTGTGCACCTCAGTTTTAATGCAGAAAGCCGAGCGCTCCTAGCAGAGGTTCAGCCTTCAGACTCCTTCCTCATGGTAGAGACAACTGCCTACTTTGAGGCTTATCGACACGTGTTAGAAGGGCTACAGGAAATTCAGGAAGAAGATATTCCATTCCAGAAGTACATAGTGGAATGTGATGTACAGGTGAAGAAGCCAGCATACCTGACAATGGATACTAAATACAACTTTGCACCCTTGATGGAAGATACCATGTCAGATGAAGAGATACATGTTGATGGTTTGAGAAGGCAAAATGTCCAAGTTCTAGATCCCAGTCGGTGGCCTTCAATGGAAACCTTGGGATTAGATGAGTCCCAGATGCAGGCATTGAGTCTTGCACTCACCAAGGAGCTGGCTATTATCCAAGGACCTCCTGGAACTGGTGAGAAACATTTGCTTTAATTCTCATTTTATAGAGTTCTCTGTGAAGTTTAGGGAAGTTCATTTAGGGAAACTAAGTCCAGAGAAAGTCAGCAGTGCTATATCCAGTACATTAGCCCCATGCCTAGTTGATGCTTTAGTAGCACTGTTATTGTAAGCTATTGGGAAGCATGTTAAAATATTCTGAAATAGCCATGTCTGACCTTACACATTGCTGATTTGGTTCCTATAGACTCCAAATGCACTGTTGGCATTGCTTGCTTATAGGAATGAAAATGTTTCAACCATTTGATAGCACAGAACCTGTTGCTGTGCAGCAGCTCTATTAACTTTCACAGCATGCCAGAACATGAAGAGTGTTTAGCCCTGATCCTCTGTATGAATAAAGCATTTCAAGAGTAATTGCAATTGTTTATAAATGGCACCTAAACTTAACAAGCACCACTGCCTGTATTCTACCAGTATATGGGTATTTTATGTGCAGCAAAGTATTGTTAGTGACTTGAGGGAAGCAGTGCCAGGGAGAATTTGTATGTAGAGGGGATGTTACTCTTTTTCTGATTCTGAGCTTGTTTTTCAGGGAAGACTTACGTGGGTTTGAAGATTGTTCAGGCTCTCTTGACTAATAAGGACGCATGGCAAAGGACTGATCAGAATTCTCCCATCCTTGTAGTCTGCTACACTAACCATGCACTGGATCAGTTCTTAGAAGGTAAGAGTATCTGATAAGTATGATGGAAGTGAGGGCAGAAATGATACTATAACTCTTGCTCTGCCCTACCTTCTGCCACAGTGACCTGCTCTGTGGCTTTTTCTAGTGACTCTAGCCTGTTGATGCACAGTGAGGGGGGAGGGAGGGGAAGAAAAACAAAATATAACCTTCAGTCATACCAATCCAGTGTAGGATGTGCAGACAAAGGGTGCTCTCCCTACCCCTTATCCTGGGGAAAAAAAAAAAAAAAAAAAGAAAGAAAGACACTAGAATTTGCCTCTGTAGTACTAATATTCCTCTCTCATTCCCAGGAATATACACATTCCACAAACGTGGGATGGTGCGTGTTGGGGGGAGGAGTAGCAGTGAGATCCTAAAACAGTTCACCTTGAAGGAGCTGAGGAAGAAGAGTGAGTTCCGACACAACTTGCCAATGCATCTCCGCAGAGCTTATGTGAATGTACGTGTAGAGTTACACTGGAAATGATGGTACTGGGCTACCTGCCCGTGGGAGAAACTGACTTTCTCTACAGCTGCTCTTTCACCTTGTCTTTAACACCAACGTCAGTCTTTTTATTGTTCTTTATGCGTGTTATCAGTTTCTTGTCTCCTGTTTCTGAACTTTGTTCCTCTGTATATGACGATGCCTCTCTTCTCTCTGAGCAGATAACCCGTGACATGAAAGATGCTGAGGAGGAGCTCCATAAAGGAGCAAAGCTCTTAGAGTGTACAACATATGGAGTGCTGCATGAGCGCCACTTGGAAGCATTCATTGCCCCCCAGCACTGGGACAGTCTGAAGAGTGGTCTGGTAAGAGTTGCCTTTTTGCCTCTTCTGTCAGTCAAGCTTTGAATCATAGCTTTGAGTCAAGCTTTTTTACTTGACTTTATGAATCAAGTACACTTTATGAGTGTATGCTTACTGTCCTTTTTTTAAATGAGTCAGTTTCCCCAAATATGCTTCCTTTAACCTCATTCAGCCTGTACAAGAGTAAGAGAGTGAATGGTGAGCTGTGCCAAAGTGGCAGTAGTTGCTAGACTTGGCAGAGAAGTGGAGTTAAAATCTGTAGCTTTAAACTGCAGAGATTTTAAGTGATCCTTGTCAATATAAAAATACAAGTGCCCAAATGAATGCTTTAAACTGAAGGGAAGGAGGGATGCTGTTTCTGAAGATATGAGGCAGCCTAGACTTTCTGGCCATGGAAATGACTTGGGGAACTTGCTCCTAGTTGCCCTGTGCTGCAAGGTACTGTTTTATCACCATCCTAAGCCTGAACTGGAACATGCCTGACTGATTTATTTTCTTTATATTAGGATGACGATGAGTTTTACTACAGTGCTTCACGACACTCAATGATTCTGGAGTGGCTGGGCCTTGGTTTTACTGCCTTCTCCCAGAGTGCTGCAAGGAATATAGAGGCTGAGTATCTAGGTAAATAGAAAAACAAAGCAAACAAAAAACCCTTTATTTTCCACAGGCATCTGCCAAGCAGGGCATGCATGCCAGAAAACAGACACTGCTAGTTAACAGAGGCTGTATGATCCATGACACTGTAAGGCAATGGAAAGATTAACCTTAATTTTCACATGGTGATCTGACTACTGTATTGTGATTTTGCTAGAGTGGCTGTGACTTCCTGCACCTAATTGGTGAATCTCACAGGTGGTCAGCAGGAGGAGAGAGAGGAGGAGCAGGAAGGTGAAACAGAAGAAGAGCTATTGGAGATCCTAGAGGAGGCTGACCTGATTCAAGCTGATAGAGTGATTGAGGATGAGGACTCAGCAAAGCCTCAGAGGAGGAAGGAGGAAGAGCACAGGGCAGTTCATGAACTAGCCAGTATGCTGTTGGCTATGCAGTTGGAGAATGAGGAAGAAGCAGCAGAATGGAATGAGGAAGAACCACAACAGAAGTCTGCACAGTGGGAGGTAACTGTATACAATAGCATACTGTGGCACTGCTTGTCTGTGTAAGGAATAATTTGGGTGAGCTAATATAGAAATACAAATAATATTTGGGCTGTAATTGCTTATTATGGAGTGGCATGTTTTTTTCCCCCCCCAGATATCTTCTTCTCAGAGGAAGAAAATGAAACATAAAATGAAAGCTGAGCTCCATAAATTGAATGCAATGTCTGAGGCAGAGGCCTATGCTATTCAGGATCTGTGGCAACTTGACATGAACTCCCGCTGGAGGCTTTACAGGTGATAAAGATATTTTACAGGGTTTATCAAGCAAGGGTGTCAGACTGACAGAGTTCAAACACTTTCTTGCAGACCAAGGTTTTTTATCTATACACGTTCAGCCTGTTGTCTGAACAAACTTCTTCCTGTACGATATTTGGTTTTACCCTGCCTGCATTGGCAGGGCAGTGTTGTCATCTCCACTGCGTGTGCTGGGGACTGAGTACAGATGCTAGTCATGTCTTTCACAAAGGGCAAAGAAGTTGAACTGAATCCACCTTAAACTTTTGGATCACTGTTCTCTTCTCCTTTCTGTAGGTACTAATGTCTCTTTCTTCTCAGACTTTGGTTGCAGACCTATCAGGGCCTTATTCGACGGAAGATTCTTCAGCACGAACAGCAGTACCAGGCAGCAGCTGAAAGGCTAGCAGAACTGAGGCTGCAAGAAGATCTCTGCATTCTGAAGGAGGCCAAAGTTGTGGGGATGACAACCACAGGTGTGAAGCATTTAGGGACCGAGCCAGTGCTGCTCTGCTTCCAGCAGTAGTTAAAGGACCTTGTTGTTAAAGGATTGCTATCCTGTGCTGTGTGACCAACTGGGTCAGGCTACAAGTTAATCTGCAGCCTTCTTCATTTCTGACTCCCTTTGCAAACATGGCTATTGCAGAAACAAGTTTTCAGTTTGCACAATTTTTTATTTACTTTTTAGCAATATTCTTTTAATATTAATGCTCAATTTCTTGTGCCTGAGTTAAATGCTATTCACTTCTGCACTGCTTTCTCCACATCACCTTTTGGTGAGCAGAGGTAGCATAAGTCTAGTAGTATGAGCCTTTGGAGAGGTAGTTGGGGATTTACTTGTGCGTTGATCAATGTATTCATTAGGTATCCTGTGTTTGAAAAGAGTCAAGAATGGGCCAAGGTGAGCATAGGACTCTAATCCTTCTCTAACAACTTTCTGCGTAGAAGTCATCTTTGGCATTGGTGCCATTTTAAAATCCATATTCTAAGACTAAACATTTTGGAATTTTGGAAAGAAAACCCAGACTTTTCTGGAACACAGTTTAACCCTTCTCTGAAAACTTCACCATACTACCTCTGTGTAATTGCACTTACTAAGGCTTATCTTCTGTCTTTGTTCAGGTGCTGCCAAATACCGTCAGATCTTGCAGAAAGTAGAGCCACGAATTGTAATTGTGGAAGAGGCAGCAGAGGTGCTTGAGGCTCACACTATTACTACTCTTAGTAAAGCCTGCCAGCATCTCATCCTCATTGGAGATCACCAGCAGGTAATATTCGAGACAGATGCCTCTGACTTTTGTGCAAATCAACTAGAACCTTTTTACCAAACACCAAATGTGAAGCGTTGCCAAAATATACTGCTCACCAGTCTCCATGGATACCACAGGTGTTGTCTCCTTTGGTTATAGAGTAGAGTTCCTGTGGGATTTAACCTTTAGTTTAACTGACGCAATTTGACATGTGCTTGAATCCACTTTAGTTATCACAGCACCCAACTTTGCTATTTAGCACTTCTGCGAGAATCATGTCTCTGGCCTTTTGACTGGAAACCAGTAATAGAGATTAATAGGAAAAAAATATCTTACTAATACATAGCATTAGTGCTGTAAAAATACTCCTATCCCTTCTTTTTCAGCTGCAGCCTAGTGCCAATGTTTATGACCTGGCAAAGAACTTCAATCTGGAAGTGTCTCTCTTTGAACGACTGGTGAAAGTCGATTTCCCCTTTGTATGCCTGAAATACCAAGTAAGGAACAGATATAAAACACTCCTTTATTGCATTTGTACTTATGTTGTTTAAAATTTATAGTACATTTAAGCTTTTATATTTCTACTCACAGAGTAGTCTAAAATAAAAGAATGTGCTACTTCATTCCTGAAAAGAATGGTAAGAGCTGCCAAACTGAAATCATATATTATGTCTATATGTCTGATTTATTCAGTTATGTTACTCACAGCACTGTGGTTCTCACAATTCTCAGAGCAGCAAACATGACCTATTGTGGCATATAAAACTGTTCCAGGACTGTGGAGACTGACAGCAAATCTTTTTGGGCTGCCTCCTGTTAAATTGCTACAACTATTATTTCTTGGTGCCTGGAGAAGTTTATTCTACCTCCAGCAGTCCTGTATTAAAATAGCCTGAAAGTGTTGGTTAGAATGAGGTGTAAGCTCTTATTCTCTAGAATGCTGTTGTTCTTAAGATTTGCACTGAAACCAGCATTCTTATTACAACAACCTTCCTAAATGTTACGGTACCCCTCACCTGATTGCTGGCAGTGGTGGTGGCAGCAGGGGTAGGACGGGAGATGTTGCCTTCTTGAGTCTTACTGAAAATTCACCCTTGTCTTGTGTTCAACAATGATATGTATAATAGAAAATCAGATTCTTAGCAGGGAGACAGGGTGCTCCTTCCTCAAGACCAATAGATCTGTTTTGTGTTTCAGCACCGCATGCGTCCTGAAATTGCCCAGCTTCTCAGTCCTCATATTTACCAGAATCTGGAAAACCATCCTTCAGTCTTGAAGTATGAGAACATAAAAGTAAGTTTCTAGTAGTCCAAGCACTTTCCCTTTCCCCGTTACTGATTAAAATAAATTTCTGTAAAATGTAGTGTTATAGGATTTAAACTTCTCACATCAGATTTAGCTACTGAAATTAATACCTGATCTAGGGAAATGTGAGATATAGAATTAGGCAAGTAATTTGTAGTTCTTCTGGTACTGCTGATTGTAGACATTGGAAATGGATCTAATATTGATAATTTATTAAAAGAACAGTGAAAAATGGAAAAGGGATTCAAAAAGAAATTAGGAAACTGAAAATTAGGAATAAATATTAAGCATGATTTGCGAAGTTCCAGTGTAAGACAGGTAACTTCATTTGTGCCCTTTGTTTGGGCACTTTACCAGTATACAGCCTTGGATCTCTGAAACAAGTGACTGAGTACTGTCAGAGAAAGAACTGGGTGTGGTTACAGAGGATTACAGTAGCTCAGCCTGCTTAAATTTCTGTTGATGAAAAGATAGTACTAGTTAGCTAAAAGCTGTCTAACTGGATGAGAAAAATACACCAAATCCAGTAGAATGCTGAAGCTGATAAAGTGAAAATTAATAGTGACGATGATGTAATGGCAAGAATAAGCTATATAGAAAAGTGGCACGTCCTCTCTTGGTATCTTGAAATCCATATCAAGTATTCTGTAGAAGATGCTTTCGTTAAAAATAACCTACTGATGAGACCACAAAATTTTACCCTATTTCTTCCATGGGATTAGCTAGTCTGGAGAATTTTAAACAAGCTTGAGATACTGAAAACCATCAAAACTCAATCCACTCATCTAGTACAATACCAACATAGGTGAGCACTGAATTAAACTGTACAACAGTGGGTGCTACATGCAACTACGAACACCTTGAAAACCACATCTGGACATGTGGTCCACAGAATTGTTCTTTCCTGATAAAAGCAGTCTCTGGGGTTTAGTTCAGAACGTCCTTGCAGCTGGAAGAATTTCAGTTAATAGATAAAAAAAATAAAGATTTTGAACAGGTGGGCAGACAGCTCTATACCCCTGGAGCTGGTGAGTGACTACTGGAGTCCCTAATGTTTGAAGCCTTCTTGGTGGAACTGAAATACCATTAACAAGCTTAGTCACTTCTGCTGAATATGTTATGGACATCAGAAGAAATTGCCCCAGTATGCACTAACCACACATTGCATGCTCCCTTAGAAGAAGGGTCATTTTAGTGAATAGTCAGGAACGTGGAAACCAGCTGTAGTGACAAGTATTATTCTGTTTCTATGATTCTCTTTCTCTTGTTTCAGGGGGTCTTATCTAACCTTTTTTTTGTGGAGCATGACTTTCCTGAGCAAGACATCCAGGAAGGGAGAAGCCATCAGAACATACATGAGGCACAGTTTGTGGTGGAACTTTGCAAATACCTCTTGTGTCAGGATTATCAACCTTCTCAGATCACCATTCTCACTACTTACACTGGACAGCTTTTCTGTTTACGCAAGCTCATGCCAGCCAAGACTTTTGCAGGTGTGAAGGTTTATGTAGTGGATAAGTACCAGGGAGAGGAGAATGACATCATTCTGCTGTCACTCGTGCGGAGTAACAAAGAAGAGAGAATTGGGTTCTTGCAGATCTCTAATCGGATATGTGTGGCACTATCCAGAGCTAAGAAAGGTCTGTACTGTATTGGAAATATGAGAATGATGGGCAAGGCTCCTCTCTGGAGCAAGATCATTCACACACTGAGAGAGAAAGGTAACATTGGCCACTCACTGACACTTTGCTGTCAAAATCACCCTCAGACCATGACTCTGGTATCTACAGCAGCAGACTTCAGCAAAGTCCCAGAAGGAGGCTGTAGTCATCCTTGTGATTTTAGGCTGGATTGTGGACATGTTTGCACAAGAGCATGCCATCCATATGATGTACAGCACAAAAAGTATCAGTGTCTGAAACCTTGTCAAAAGGTGCTTTGTACAGAGGGGCACCGCTGTCCAAAGTTATGTTATGAGCCATGTGGACCATGTATGGTAATAGTAGAGAAAATTGTCTCTAAATGTGGCCACCTGCAGATGATGCCATGCTCTTGTCCAGACAGTAAGTTTATTTGCCAAGAACCTTGTCAGAAAAAGTTAAACTGTGGGCATACGTGCAACAAATACTGTGGGCAGGAATGCACTACTCGGTGTCCTGAACTGGTTACAGTCATTCTGCAATGTGGCCACAGACAGAAAATTCAATGTTGGATTGCTGATGAGATGAAACATCAGAAACCTATTGAATGTATGGCTAAGTGTTCTGTCAAACTGGAGTGTGGTCATGAATGCTCTGGTTCCTGTCACACCTGCTTTGGAGGAAGATTTCATGAGCCATGTAAGAGCCCATGCAAGCGCTTTTTGATCTGCTCCCACAAGTGTCAGCAGCCTTGTACTACAGAATGCCCTCCTTGTCAGTTTGACTGTCAGAATCACTGTGTCCACAGCAGATGTAAAAAGAAATGCGGAGAGCGCTGTTCTCCATGTGCAGAACCATGTGAGTGGCAGTGCCAGCACTACCAGTGTACCAATCTTTGCCATGAACCATGCAATAGGCCTCGATGCGAGGTACCATGTACAAAGCTGCTGCGCTGTGGTCATCCTTGTATTGGATTCTGTGGAGAGCCGTGCCCAAAGAAATGCCTTGTTTGTGACCATGAGGAAGTTACCCAGATCTTTTTTGGCTTTGAGGATGATGAGGATGCACGATTTGTACAGCTTGAAGATTGTGGCCACATCTTTGAGTCTCAGGGCCTTGATCATTATATGGATGAAGATGATGATGTCATCAAGCTGAAGGTGTGTCCTACCTGTCAGACACCAGTCAGAAAGAGTTTGAGATATGGCACTACTGTGAAAAAGGCTCTAGCTGAGATAGAGAAGGTAAAAGAGAAAATCCAAGGCCCCGCACGGGAAATTGAGTCAAGCAGGCAAAGACTGCAGGCTGCACTCACAAGTAAGAGTGTTCTGAAGAGGAACCTACTCAGTAAGTACCTCATGTTGGAAGATAAACTAAAAGCCTCAGATCTTTCCATAAAGAGCATTGTAGTAATTGAGAATCAGCTTAACTTCTATGAACGTATAGCTGACCTAACCAGTTCTCTGAGCAAAATTGATGCAAAGGAGCAAAAAGGGCTGAAAAAGCGTCTAGATGAAGTCCAGGAGTGGCTGGATAAGCCACGCCTCAGTTTTACACGGCAGGAGCTTGAGGATCTTCAGGCTGAGATCCAGAGATTGACCTATCTACAGTACCTCTTGTCAAGGTGTAAAGGCACAAGCGGAATGACCACTAGGACCCTTGCAACGAAGATTGCCATGTTACGTGAGATCTTGGAAGGGACAAAAAGGTTCACAGAGAAGGAAGAGGCTACAGTGAAAGCTGAGCTGAAGCGCATCGATGCTGCCCTGCCCCTGTCGGGGCTGGGGATCACCGATGCTGAGCGAGTGCAGATTGTCAGCGCTATCGGCTACCCGCGTGGCCACTGGTTCAAATGCAAAAACGGGCACATCTACGTGATTGGAGACTGCGGGGGGGCGATGGAGAGGAGCACGTGCCCTGAATGCCACGCGGTCATCGGGGGCGCAAACCACGCTCTGGACAGCACGAACAGCCTTGCTTCTGAGATGGACGGAGCGACCCACGCAGCCTGGTCCGAGACAGCCAACAACCTGCTCAACTTCCAGGATCTCCACCACCTGCTGTAGCCGGCTCTCCGGCAACGGTTCTTGTCCCCCCCCGCCTGTTCCTCGGCTGCTCGCGGCTGCTTGTGTACTCAATAAAACGCACACCTCCGCGCTCTGGGCCAAACCTCGTCTTTCCGTGCAGGGAAACGGTGAGCGGGAGGGTTTTCCTAAAAGAGCTGAGCCGCTCCTTCTGCGCGGTTCTCCGGAAGCGGATGTGGGGTACCGCAGCCGATAGGCTGCCGTAGCGGAAGTTGGTGTGACGTCCTGCAGCCGATAGGGAAGCCCTGCCGGAAGCGGATGTGACGTCCTGCAGACGGCGGAGCACTGCCGGAAGCGGATGTGATGTCCTGCAGCCGACGGGCTGCCGTGCCGGAAGTTGGTGTGCTGTGGTGCGGCTGACGTCCAGCCGTGCCGGAGCGCGCGGGGTGCTCCCGCAGGCATGGAGGCACAGGAGCTGCTGCAGGAGCTGTGCGGCTCGCTGCGTGCGGTGCTGGCACGGGTCAGAGGTGGGGGTCGGGGCCGGGCGGGGGCAGAGACGGACGTTGAGCCTGAAGTTGGGCCGATTTTCCGCGGGCTGAGACCTTTTGTCTGCATTTACAGAGGGCGAACCGGGCGAAGGCCGCGAGCCGTTCGAGCCTCCGCGCTTCTGGGACGCGCTAGGTACGGGCTGGGAGAGGGCTGGTACCAAGGGCACCGTGCTGGGCCTGGCCGCCGGGTGGGGTGGAGGCGCTGGGCCGCGGCTGGACTGGTTCGCAGCAGGGCTGTGAACTGGAAGTGGAATCCCCGGCTAACGGGTCTTCAGCCGGCATTTACCTGAGAGAATTCCTAATTTATTTTTCCCACGATATTCTGTCTAGGTCAGGCATTCAAGGAAACATCACAGGAAGCTACAAAGCTTAGTCTAGCATTCTCAAGGCCTCCGCTGCCTTCTGCAGAGGTTAGTAAAAACCTCCCACTGAGCAGGAAATTGCTGTCTGTGTGACAAGTTTGAGGTATCTCCCAGTTCATTTGACTAAAACAAAGTTATTGGGTTCAGCATAAAGAAGGGACATTCATGTGAATTGTTATTTTATTTAATGCATACTAGTCAGATTCAAGGATTGCCTTGAAAACTAATTTACGTAAGTTAGGAGATGTCTTCTTAGATCTTTTTTCTTAAGCTTCTATAACTGATTGCTGATGGAGGTGAGATACTGGGCAGTGTAGATCTTTTCTCTTAACAATGAATGGTGTTAAGTTTTCTGTTAATTAAGAGAATATTAGCACTGTATGTTTGAGGAAGGATATAATAAGCACTTCAGTTTGAGAATAATTAAGCTATTTTTTCCTCTCTTCGTCTCCCAGGGTGTGGTGGTCATAGAGCATATATCAACTCCTGACACATACACTGAGCTTGCAGCTCTAGCAAATTATTCTATTCTGTGCTTGTAGGCTTCATAGAAACATACTGTCTCTTCTTGTTGTTTGTTTCTCGGTTATTGTGATCATGACTATGCCTCCTTTTTCTTACAAATAATGTAGGTTCAAATGATTTCTTTTGAGGCTTTCTAAATGCAGTGTAGCCATGTGATGTTCCTAGTTAATCCTTCTGCCTACCCATTTTCAGAATTGTCGAAAGCTGAGTGAAGATGTCCAAAATGCCATTCTTGCAGTTGCCACAGTGTACTACTGGCTCCCCAAGGGCCAAGGTGAGAGAGTGATGGCAGGACAGTTCTTTCACCACTATGTAAAGAAACCCAGTACTTCACAGCACAATAGATTTGGTCTATACAGGAGAACAAGTTAACATCAGCAATGTCTTGTCAGCCAATAGACTTGCAGCATGATTGTGAATTAACTTGGCAGTTTTCTCTTGGTAATTTCCATCTATGAACAAATGATAGTATAGAAAGTGGTATAGTTTATCAAGCATTCATGTTTATAAAGTGTTGAAATCTCTGTCTGAAGTGTTTTTAGAACTTTAGAATTTAGGCAATATGTATTGTTTCTCTAACTTTATTTATACTGTGTGCTTTTGCAAGTCTGTCTGTTCATCTTTGTTAGTTTCTTCCTTTTTTAGCAACGTACTTGCTGTTTCTCAACCAGGTACTACACTTCGGAAGATGGTACGAGATGCTACCACTGAAGTATTGGAGGGAATGATCCAGCTCACAGAAACAATTCTCATTTCTCCATTGGGGAGGTAGTACTTTTTCAGCAAGAAGAAAAGTTACAAGTATACTCACTAAGGAGCAGCAAGTATAGACTGCACTCATAAGGGAAGTGGGAAGGCAGGAACTGAGCATTGTTATCAGGCAGGTAAAGGCAGCAGACTCACCGACAAGGGACCTGTTCTCTAATATCTGATTGAACAGAACAGTGCTGGTGTTGACATCTGTCAAGCCCATAGCAACAGTGTCAAACTGTAAAGTTAGGCCAACAAAATAAGAATTGGCTTTGGAAAGAGTAATTGGCATCACACACCATCCAGTGGTTGCCCAGCTAGTCCACTACAATTAGTTGGGTCTGAGGTCAAGCCATAAATCAAGACAACAGATCTGGATTCAGCTCGGAATCAAGTAGAGAATAAACACCAGGGACAAATGTGGCTGCAACATATCTGTGATGTAGCATGAGCAGGATCTAGTGAGAGACCCTTGGTAAAAGCATGTCCTATGGTAAGAAAGAGCTGGGTTTCACTTCTAGCATTCTTCCAGTGCATCTGCCTAGGTAGAGAAGAGATTTTTCATCCTGTTTGTGGCAAGGTAAAATGCTGGAAGTGGGATTTCCATGATTGTGCTTGATACTATATATACTGTTTGGCAATTCTTGCTTGTGAAGTGAATTGTGATGGTGATTATGTGACTCTGTAGCTGGTTAGTGGCCCACAGGGGAAATATTATGCAGCCTCTGTATTTACTGATTAATTCGATTCTCTCTAGGCAGAGATCGGCTGTCTTTTCTGATTTGGATAAATACTGAAAGTTAAAAAAGTAACATCTAAGGAACTTGGGAGGTCTTTGTAAGAACCTCCTGCTTCTTGTTCCAACTAGTAACTAAACTCAGTAGGATTTATTAAAGCATCTTGTGCTTTGTGTGGTTGTGAAGCTAGTTTGCCATTTTCTCAGCTGAGCCCCTTACAGTGTGCACAAAAATAAAACAGCCTAGCAGGGTATAGTGTTACCCTAACTTTGAGAGCCTCTGTTTTGTTTCAGCTCATCCCAGGAGCAGCTTATATCAACTGGTGGTGTGTGGGAGGCATGTGAGCAAGTGTCCAGCCTGCCACGAGGTGAGTATTGTGTATACAGACCAATGGAACTAGGATGTGTGATCTTGAAATATTGGTAATGCTTGAGAGGGGCAGTTTAGGTAGTACAGTGGAGGCTTATTCATTCCTCAGAACCCTACTATTCTCTGAAGTATGGAAGTCTGCTCTGATTATTTGTAAAGCAATACAGTACAGCTCTGAGCTTTGCAAAAAATTTGATCCTGTGTTCTCAAGATCTAATGGCTGCAAACATAGGTGAATGTTAGTGCAAGCTGATTTGAATCACTGCAATGCTACAGTTTTCTTTACTTTTCCTTTTGCAGATAACCAGGCAGCAGTTGTGTCAGCTCTGTCTGCATTTCTAGGTGTGGTCAAGGATGCTGTGGAAGAGATGGAAAATGTAAGGAAACCCCTGAGTTGCTGAGGAACCTGCAGTGATTTCTCTGAAAGAACACAAGGATTGTTTAATATGCAGGCTTTGATTTAGATTGGTTCTAGTATGAACAAGAGTGTTATCTTATATCTGTATCTTACTGAGGATTTTAAACCTGGATCTGGTTTAGCTTACGTAGAGCTTCATGGAAGCTATGTTCTAAACTGTGTTGGTGGTTTTAGGTTGATGTAAGAATGGGACTGTTTGCCAGGTTTTTGCAGTTTGCCATATTTAACAGGAGTCAGTGATTAGTTTTTCTGAATCCAGTCTTACTGGAGTGAACAGAGCCTGGCAGCGGAGATGCTGTTTGAAGAGAGGTTCCTCCATAAATTATTTGTGTGATTTTTTTAGACCACGTTTTACTTACTCCTCCTTGATATTGCTGGAATGGATGGGAATGGATAGGTTTTCAATGCATCTGTGTTTTCAGGCTCTGGTGGAAGAACAAGACCCCTACAGTGATATCATAGAAGACGAGGAGCTCGGCTTTCGGGGTAACAGAGATACCTATTGGTCAGAAGCTGACCGGAAGCTGCTTGGCTCCTGCATGGGATTAATGAAGGCTTCTAAAGCTTGCCTAAAGAAGGTCTTGAGTGTAGTGAAGGCTTATGGGAAAGCTGACTCTCCAGAGCAGATTGCTCAGCTGGATGACCTTGCAGACATTGCTAATGAGATCAGTCCAAGGTAAGCCCCTCCTGAACTGTGTTTGTGGTTTTAGGTTGATGTAAGAACGGGATTATCTGCCAGGTTCTTGCAGTTTGCTCTATTGAACTGAAGCCATTGATTACTGGAATTAACAGAATCTGGCAGCTGAAATGCTGCTTTGTGCTTCAGAGTAATCCCTGTTTTACTTGAGGTCTAGAAAATGGACTGGAAAAACCTTTCTGATAGTTAAGCTGTGGCCAGGTGGTGGAAACAAATATGAAGACTGTTATATTGTAGGTTGTTGAGAGTTTTGCATGTCAGGAAAGGAACATGTGCTACTGCTTAGAGTGGAGTTGTGACTATTACTAGAAGTAAGGTGGGAGTTGCACACAGATGGCTGAGAAGGTGTTGTAAAGTATTCCATAGATATAACCAGTGCTGTCTCCTTTTCATGCCATTCTTGACTTGCATTGAGGGTGGATGTAGGATTTGACCAGGATCTGTGGACTGTGCAGCTGGGGTTTTCTTCCATTGCACCCCTCTCTTCTATTCTAGCGTTGATGAGCTGGCACTGAGCATGTACCCACCTATGAACCATCTGGCCGTGCGACTCAATGTAAGTTTTTGCAGCCTGCGTGCGGATCCACTCACTTGGCTGTAAAGAAGGGGAGGAAATTGAATTTGGGGAATTACGTCGTTCAGAAAGAGGATTTGTTACTGTCTCAGTAATAAGTTCTTACGGAAGAAGAGTCTCTTTTGGTTGTCTTGTACACTTAGCTACCTTCAGGTGGAAACATATTCTTCATTTTTACTTCATGGAAGATGATGTCTTCTTGTGTTTGCTCTGAACTATGAGCAATAGAGGTCCAATGATGTTACTCAGGAAAGTGAGGTCTAGGGCTGCCAGTGTACTGCACATCTACTTTTTTCTCGGGGTAATTTAGATTTGCTCAAATAAAGTGATCTTAATTCAAGAAATAAATTAAAATTTCTCAAATTATCGTTGAGGACATGCTTCACTTGTTAAGTGAAAAAAAATTGCTCAGAGTGGCACTGGAATCTCCATCTTTGGAGATGCTCAAAATCTCTGGGGGTGGGGCTCTGAGCAAGCTGGCTGAACTCATAGATTTGCCTTGGTTTGAGCAGGAGGTTGCACTCAGGTGTCTTCCAGGGGTCCCTTCCAACCTAGATTAGTAAATACTTTCTCATACCTGGAATGTTTAATACTGGTTCACGCTTTCACAAGTGGCTGGAAATTTTTTTGTTTATGATGTATTGGCTACTGTCAACTTGCATTACAGTCAGTCACTTAAAACTTCATGCCTTTTTGTTCTAATAAATTTATCTTTTTAAAGAAAAAAAAAAAAAACCAACAATATTTTAAAGTATACTTTAAAAAAACATCTTTATTTTTACCTGTCCCAGATAGCGACAGATTTGGAGATAATCCCATGCCAGCATTACATGACTTCCTTTTGCATCAGAGTCTTTGGCAGTTTTACTTATTTTTGGCTATGTTAGTCATCTCTGCACCTCCCTTTCTTTTCAGTTAATGCTGGTGCCCCCCTCCCCCCCTTTTTTCTTTTTTTTTTCATGTTTAGCTTACTTATTTCCCTTTTCTTTCTTTGTAGGCTGCTAAATTGGCCTCAGTATTAAAGAAAGTCTTAGAGATTACAAAGTGAGTATGGGTTACAATTTATGAGCATGTGTTCACTGCTGTGAAAGTTACTATCTCTACTTCCTGTCAAAGATGATTCAATTCTAGACAGCAAATGCTGTCATACTGGAGTAATTCTGATGTTACCCAGACACAACGCGATAGGAAGAGGATGGCAGGAATGAAAGAGGTTACTGCTGAAGATGGACGAATGTGTCAAGGTTTGAAACTAGAGATATGGACATGGGTTCTTTCTTGCTCAAGCACTGTGGGGCTACAGAAGTCCTGTTTTAATACTGTAGTAATTCAGTATTTCACAATACCAGTGTGTTGGGGGGATTCTTGGATACATAAATATAAAAACCCCCAGGAGGCCTTCCTAATGAATTTCCTCCGCTTTTGCAGGACAAGCCATGTATGTCCACCATCAGAAGAAGGCTGGGTGCAGTTTCTAACAGGTGCAGTAGATCACAACATGGACAAAATCAAGAACTTCACACAGGGTGAACTTTAGTTCTTCTGTGTCCACGTGTGTTATTGCCACTAGCTCTGATATACGCTTTTCCAGTGAATCTGGCCATTCTCCAGCTGCAGGGAGAATTATGAGGACAGTGTTTTTAAGAGGGAACTTTGCTGCTGCCTGGCAAAACTTGCCCAGAAAATCCTTCTTTGCAGTTGCAGAAGATGTCATTTTGCTTGGACTCTTGGGATGGTGTAGTGCTTCATTTTAATGCTGTGAATATGTTCTGTTTCTCAGACATTACAGCTACTGTGGGGTTCAGAGAACAATAAAATATTGCTAGATTTGCGTTGTTAGCTGCATCTGTTTTCATATGGCAGAGAATGTATGTGGAAGAAAAGAATCTCTATTCTCTTGCAGTCAGTGAAAGGAAGTGTTAAAAAAAAATGCTGTATTCTGTCTAACCTTAGGGAAGAGTGAATGCTATTTCTCTCTTCTATTCCCTAAGAAAGTGATAGAAAATATCTACTGTATTACCAACTTCAAGAATCTGTAGGGTATGGGAGTATTTCTGTAGAGGAGTGCTACATCTGTCTCTTTGAAGTTCTACAGTATGGGGTTTTTTTTGCTGCAGGAGTGAAAGAATGACTAAGCACTAGTGTGTTCAGCAGGAGTGCACACAAACCTTGTATCTGCTTGAGCACGTTGCCAATCTTTTTCACAATAAAGTTCAGCTTCTCAGACCCGAGAGTGGATACAGTTGATAGATGGAATTATAAATATGATTTTATTTAAATTATTAGTATCAATGCTCAACAAAGGTCAGGGCACAGATCATGACCACTCTTGTAAATAGGATAGCGGAATCTGTTTTGAATTGGACATCATGCAGCTGCAACGTTGATACTTTTGTAGCTCTTCAGGTTCTGGATTTGAAGGCATGTGAGACGTACAGTGAGTCTTCTTGGCCCTGCTTCAGTAGGGGTGAATGAGATATGCAAGTCTTGAGTGCTGTTAGGTTGCACAGAACCCAGCCTGAAAGGTAAGAAGGCATTATATAGAAAGTACATCTCTTTGTATTTCTAATTCCTAGCCCTAGGAGATGCATCTGTGAGGCATGAGTGTGAAGAAGTTTTTCACTCAGAGGGTGGTGACACAGTGGAACAGGTTGCCCAAGGAGGTTGTGGATGCCCCATTCCTGGATGCATTCAAGGCCAGGTTGGATGTGGCTCTGGGCAGCCTGGTCTGGTGCTTGGTGAGCCTGCCTGTGGCAGGGAGGTTGAAACTAGATGATCATTGTGGTCTTTTTCAACCTAGGCCATTCTATGATGCCAAAAAAAATAATATAGGAGAGTCTATAGAAAAAGTGGTGACTGAAACCACCAGAATGGGATTGTGATAAGAACTGCTGTTTGGAAGGGAGGTATGAGGGTTGAGTTTCCCATGGAAGTATCTAAGTTTAATTTGTCCTAAAGCAGTTTCTTGAGAGAAATGTTGCTTTTTTCATGTGGAGAAGCATATTTGTGTTTGGATAATATTACTAAGTCAGGTTTGCTTGGTTCTTCAGCAGAGAATAGGAAGGCCTGTTGAAAGTTATCCGTCTGTTCTTTTTCAGTGTGAAAATCTTACGTATTATCCCTAAGCAAAGGAATGCCTGGGGCTTTCAGCTGTAGTGATATCTTCCTACCATGATGCTGCCTGTTTGTTCTGGTGGACAGCTTTTCCAGGGCAAGGATTTCTCTGGCTTGTGTTGTGTTTGTTTTTCCATTTAACGTCTCAGTTTGTGCTCACCTGTACTTCCTTTGTCTGTAAATGAGCCCTCGCCCTCCAACCACTATCACACACTTCTCCAGGGGGTCAGTGAGAGGATTCAGGAGGCTGACCTTCACTGTGGATGTCTGGTACAGTACCACATTTTCTGGAAACTGTTGAAAGAAATCAGTGAGCTGAATCTCAGAGGAGGAAAGACAAACTTCTATGATTAAAGAGAGAAAATTGATTTCTTTTGCCAGAGGTCTCAGCCTGAGCTGCCAGTTGCCAGAAGACACCAAGTCCAGCTTTCTTCACCACTGCAGTATTCTTTTGTAGCTTTCTTCTACATCTTCTGACTTGTGGACTTATGACTGTGTTAAGGGTTACCTGGATTTATTTATTCTTGCACTTATACAAGGTAAAAATAGGAGAAATACTGTATACAACAGAGTGGTACAACTCACTTTTCACAAACTCTTATTTCAGTGCTTTGAAAGGAGACAGTATGAGGAAAACCTCAATACAGCAGAATTTTTCTGCTGCTCACAACTACAAAAACTTTTTTCTCACTACTGCAGTAACAGAATGACAGACCAATCTAACCTCAATAGTCAGAGGTGGATCACAGATGCTTATCTCTTCTTGTGCAAAGTATATGTGGAAGGAGTCTTCATCTCTCAGTGTGGCAGTCAGCCTAAGCAGACGGTTCTGTCCCAGCTCTTTTCCATACCATGAGTAAGGCACAAAGACTTGCAGGGTTTTAACTGGAATATAGAATGGTGAAATACAGATAACAATGCAACTGATGTTATGTTCTTAGCCTGCACCCAACAGTGCACTGAAAACTGCATTTAAAAGCCCGAGTGAAAATGATACACCTAACATGCTGCAGTTATTTTCTTCTTTCCCCACCAAGGTGATTTGTTTGGATTGCCTACAATTGGCTCTCAAACCAATATTTCTTACTTACAGCTAAGTGCATTTTTCTGAAGTGAGAGGACTGGATGCACTTCTCCAGCCTTAGCAGAGCCCTTACCTTCATTGTTTCTGATGGTAAAATTAAACTTTTCTTTCCAAAGTTGCATAATGGGAACACCATTATAATGTAGAGACTGGACTCCAAGTACCAGGTGTGTAGCCTTTTCTCTACCACTGTAGTTAAACACTTCAATGGAAATTGGAATATCTTGTCCCAGTATCAGAGAACTCTTGGACTGGAGGTAGATAAAAAGGTTAACTTGCTCTCCAAGGGCAGGAGGAACAGAGATAATCTCTCTCCTGCTTCTGATTGCCTGAAGTGTCTTTATCTTTCTGTAGACTTTGTCAAGTACTTTTTTTTCTTCAAGAGAGCCTGTCGCCAAAAAGAAAAGCACATTTTAATATTCTTTCTGTTTAGTAGTTGTAAAGCACTACATGCAGAAAGAGTGGAATTATCCCAAATGCATTGGAGACAACTGTTTCTTATAGCAGAAAGAAATATCTTGTGCTTTGGTTGAAGCAGACCAAGAATTTCAGCTGCGAGGAAATTGGATGTGTCTGAAAAGATTTCTCATAGTTTTTGAACACTTTGCTGCTAATAAATGTCAGAGTAAGAAAAGATTTTCTCTTTGTAACTGTAGCAACGGAGTAGTACTGTGTTGTCTTGTGATGGACTGCAACCAAGAGGCAGCGTGTCATAGAAAAAGTTGAGATGGTAGGGCTGTGTCAGGTAGACACAACACAGTAATAGATTCTGAAGAGCTGCTATTTGAGGGACAGATTCAGACAATGTCTAGGAGCACAGCGGCCCTTCTCAGAAAGCTGAAGTATGAAATATAAGGGTTATGGGAGATTAATGTGCAGGTAACAGAAGTCAGGAAAGGAGGTTTTGTCAGACAGGAGAGTGCCTCTGTCCTAGTGAGCTGGTAATTAAGCAGGATGAAACTGGGATATGATCCTTACTTTGGTTCTGTAGATAGCCAAAGTCAGATGTTGTTGCCCCATTCAGGAAGGCAAAGTAGTGAGAAGTGGATGTCCTGCTGTTCTGCTATGGCTCTGCTCTATAGTCATTTACCCTTCACTTGTAACACGGTCAGGGAATGTGCTCAACCATTTGTCCACCTCGTACCTTCAGGATATTTGTAGTTGTGTGTGATATCCTCACAGCGTTCACTGCCCACGCTCTTGGTGCTGATGTTGTTGCCAGTATACTTTGTGCAGATGAAAGCTGGCTTGAAGATGTCATCTGCCTTGTGTATCCAGACCTTGCACTTGGCATTCATGGCAGCAAAGAAGTAGCAGACATCATCATCCACTTCCGTGTCCCCTTCCTTAATGGCCTGAACAGGAGCTGGCCCACAAAATGAAGGGCCTGAAGAGAAAACATAGCCCAATTAAGAATTGGATGCTTTACCAGCTAGGCCCATGCTGAGTGTAGACATATACAGGGAGTGGTATGTTAAGTGTCATGCTGCGATGGATCTTTTAGAGCTCTACAAGCTGCACAAACCAAACAGGTCAATTATGATTTAGTGCAATACAGCCCTCAGAGTGCCTCCTTCCCTTTATGCATCCCCTCAGTGGAAGCTGAGGGAGGGATCCAACTGCTTTATTTGCTCCCCTTTTCTCCATCTCTCTCTTTAGTATTTTACCTTTGCTTTTCTTCTGGCAGGTGGCATCCAGTGCCTGCCATCCGCTGTACTCTGGTAACAAGTCTGTTCGAGCCATCCAGCATTCATTCCAAACGTGGAAAGTCCTGTGAGAGGCACAGCATGTGTTTATAACAAGGCACTGAGCCCTGTGATACAGGACACTTTTAGCCACAGCACAGCTAATTAATACTTATTTAGAAGAGCCCAGCACATGGGAACAGCAGTGACCACGATTTTTGAGATAAGTGGAGGTTCTCCAGGTGGGAAGGGCTGTCCTTTGTAGGAAATAATTTTTGGTTGCTGGAATTTCTCAAGAACAAGTCATGTAGACTGGATTTTTGCTGTTCTCTATCTTACAAACTTT
This sequence comes from Perdix hodgsoniae, assembly GCA_035772895.1. NCBI lineage: Eukaryota > Metazoa > Chordata > Aves > Galliformes > Phasianidae > Perdix > Perdix hodgsoniae. The sequence continues at coordinate 1,621,080 of JAPSGF010000017.1, forward strand.
CCTGCAGCTGTTTTCCTTTTTCCCCCTCTGTCACATCCTAGACCCAGACATTGTCTCAAACTGTTCCTTGGGCCCTGCCTTGCTTCCTTACCAGACACGGGCACTCTTGTCAGGTGTAAGTAGTGTCCCATCTTCATCATAATACTCATTCACATTTGGGTTGCTGTTAGTATTGTGAGCCCATGTGAAGCCTGTGACAACCCTGGTGGGAATTCCCAGGCATCTCAGAACTGTGAAAGAAAGAGCTGTGCATCAGTAATGCATCCTGCCCTAAAGTGTTATATAGTTGTTATATGATAGAGCCTTTTTTGGTATGAAATTTATTGGAGTGTGGTGGGCCTAGTCTCAGGAAATGGCAAGAGGCACCGTTCCTTCAGGAAGTAAGTTAATGTAGGTGCATTCAGTGAATGGTGTGTTATGACACCCTTTTAGCCCAAAGCTAGCAGTGCTGAATGTTGATGAGGAAACTGTAGGATCTGCCTCAAACCTAGAGATGAAAGGTTATCTTATTGGATTCCTGGTTTAACAAAGATTCCAGGTATATGCTAGAAGATTTCCAAACCAAGTAAGGGCTTGATCAACGTGCAAGTCTTTAAATGACAACTGTACCTGAGCACATGACTGCAGCAAACACCCAGCACTGCCCATAGCGAACAGGTTGGCACTGCAGTGTAATCCACTCTTGGAGGATGGAGCTGCTGCCCAACCACTTGGAAGGAGGTGTCCCATCATAGCATTCTCTGGTCCCAGATTCTGTCAGGATTCTTCTAGAAAGATTGCAGTTTATCTTCACAGAAGGAGGAGACAAAGGTGCATTAAGGAATTAAATCTCCACAATAGGTAAACCATATCCTGTTTGATGAAGCTACTCCCAAGGCAGCTGAAACCATAATAATTTTTTGTGAAAAGCATGAATGTCATAACTGGGCAGAAGATGATGTGCAGGTCTCCTCTGAGAGTTACCTGGTTAGTGTGCTATTGCTACTAAGAAACTCCTGCAGCACTGGTTGCCTATTGCAGGAATATCAGGAAATGCTGGAAATAGGTAGGAGATGTTGCTTGGAACAGCTCTGGGCAAGCTTACTCTTGGTGAGTAGTTTTCCAAAAATGGGAAGTGAGATTGTACTAGTTTCTTGTCTGTATTCAATTCTAACCTGCTGGGGTCTGAGCTGCTGGCTTCTTTCCTTACCGTGGCAGCAACTGTGCGGCAGATGTAAATGGGGTTCTTGCGCTGGGTCTGATCCTTGTCTTGTTGGTAGCCTTCACCTATGTCCAGCAGCCTGAAGCAGATGTCCACTATATCCACATCAAACTGCAATAAGAACAGCAGCTCAAAAACTGTGGCCTGAACATTTTATTTTCTGAAATCCCTGCAAGGGGTTGTAACTGCAGATGCTTGCTCCCTTTCTTCTAATAGTCTTCTTTAATTGGGCTTTGGAGGAGAGCTCTGGGCAGAGATTTGAAGGAGGAGGATCTGTGCAACTTTATTGAAATAAGATGGGAACTGCATTAGTATCATACTGCATCTCTTGACTGAGGGAAATTCAGGGTTTTTATTCATAGAGAGCAGACCAGGAAATTAGCTATAATTATGTAAATTGGGTTATGTAACTTCATACAGGCTGTTCTGTACGTTCCTAAGAGAAACAGTGAGTACAGATAACAAGTACTTTCTTCAAAGCCCCAAAGTACTGGAAATGAATAGCATTCTGTACATACAGGAAATAAACACCCTTTCTCTACTGGTTGTAAGAAAGCACAGACATTTCACCTCTTACCTGTCCAAAGTCCCAGGGCTGGGCCAGGATTTCATTTTCAGTCCCCCAGTAGATGACACCATCTTGGTTTAAAATGTACTCCTGCCGCTGCGCCTCATTAGGCAAAAACACTTCATCATCTAGTTCAGAGGAAAAAAAACATCAGGAGGGAAGCATTCAGATGGTTTCAGACACCCTTGCATCAGCAGACTATATTACACTTAATGTGGTCTGTGGCGTACTGTCCTGGGAAAATAGGGCAGAGAGGAATTTCATTGCAACTTCTCTTTAAGTGGAGGAACTCCACAAGATCCCACAGAAGTAAGCTGTTGCACTAAGTAGCTCTTTTACTCTGGTGTCTGTTGACTTTCTTATTTCTAAGAAAAATCAATTAACAGTGGTTCTGACAGCAGAGTGCTCAAGGAACAGGGCAGGAGTGCTGAGGAAGGCCATGTCGCTCTCCTACAGCTAGCACTGCTTGAAGCACAGGGCAGGACCAGACAGAATTACTGGGTAGAATCCACCTCATCCTCTCTGGTGATACAGTGACAGAGCTCAAAGCTGGTTTTATGAAGTGACTGATCCCAGTCTACCTTTTTGTTTGTACTTACCTCGACACCAAGGGTTAAAGAGAAGGATGAATTTTCCCAGGAGACAGTAAGCCTTGGAGGCATGTAAAAACAGATCATACTGGCCAATGGGAGCATAGGCAGGTGTGTTCACAGAGATGGTCCAGGATTGTGGGTCTTGTTCTTCTAGTTTTGCACTCCACTGCTTCTGGTCTCCCAGGCTGGAGATGGGAAACTTAACCTGGGTTCTATATGCTTTAGAGCGCTGTGGTCCTGCAGCAAAAGAGATACATGTTCCAGACATGTATTGCAACCCATCCACTGCAGAATTTAGATACCATGGCTAGGTCTGGAGCCATAGCTCTCTTTCCCTGTAGGAGAGTCTTAACCCTTTAGCATAGTGCTTACCTTAATGCTTCTATCTTAAAGGTTATATATCTTTTTGAGGTTAGTAGTGGACTAAGGCCACCTTGTTTGAAAGTGGAATGTGTGTTTCATGCAGTATAGAAACCAGAAACAGAATGCAGCTTCTGGGATACTGTGTCTTGTGACAAAAGTCACAGCCATGTGATCAGACATAGAGCATGTAGAGCAAGCTGGGACTGAATGGTCCTGCTCTTCTTGGGGCTGTCACTGGAAAACAGTCTGGAACAGAAAACATCTGCAACAGAGTTAGTTTAAACATTCCTAACTCGATAAGCCACGAGAAAGAGTGTGTACTTGCAAATCACAGAGCAGTGAACTTGCATTGGTTATTGCGTGCAGCTTCTTTTCTGGACAAAGGTTTAGCTCTGACCTTGCAGTCCCAGCAGCAGGAGATTCTACTCTGGTTTGGATAAACTGTGTGCCTGACTTCTAAACCTGTCCAGCTCTGGATATGCCTACCAGCACTGTTCTTCGTGTGGCTGTTGGACAAGAGCTTTAATAGGTTTGGTAATGTTACCTGTCTGTACAGAGAGGAAGGTCCTTTTCAGCTGCTTCAGGTAGTTGTGTATTGGAGATGAGAAGCTCACTGTGATAATGAAAGGCTGCCCCCGCCTCACTATGAGCCTTTCAATGCTGATTTCTTCTGTGTGGTGATTATTGTTGTTCATTATGATCTTAAGATCACACTTTTTGACACTCAGACCTGTTGTATGAGGGAAGATAAAATGAGGTTGAGATCGTGAGCTGCTTACACTCTGGCCCTGGGCCTCATCCTGAGGCACCTATTTGTTTATCCACTCAGATGGTGCCCCTGCCTGTGAAAGTTCCTGACCAGTATCTGTCAGGACCTTCACTGTGAGCTGGCATTGTCTTGTCTCAGGTGGCTAATAAGCAGTTTTTGCTTATACCTTAGCAACGTTAAGTGAACAAAATGGCTTTGCAAATCTTTTTCTGCCCAGCAATGGATGTGGAACATACCTGAGCGTTCACTGTAGTTGGAATCCACTGCAGTTGGAATCTCGCAGTGTGCACTCAAGGGAACTAATGGAACTCAAAGCAGCTCCACTCCTTGTGGATACGTGATTGAAATTGTGCACATGAGGCAAGGTATCACCTCTTGTATGCTTCTAGTTATGTCTGTTAACTAGAGTTACTTCTAGTTATGTCTGATGTGCAAAATCAACCAGCAGCTGGTACATACTGCTGGCACAGGTCTGGTGTGGCTGTGTGGTCCTGGAACTATACTGGATCACAGCAAATAAAACACTGATTAATCCTTCCTGGCACTGCATTGGTTAGTAACTTCACACCTAAAGGTTCCACAGGAGACAGAAAAGCACCTCCTCCTGTCTTCTACACATGCATCATTCACCTTGCACATGCCTCTGTCCAGTGTCAGAGGAGGGGAAAAAAAAAAAAGATGTCACGATTGCAGGCTCCCTGTTCTTAAATAATTTGGTGCTCAGTTCCCTTAGTGTAATCGTGTGCTTGCACTTTTCTTCTGGTTTTGATGGTGTTCTTAATCTTTCCAAACTTTTTGCTGAGAAGCAGATATCATCATGATTTCTCCTAGCCTTGGGATCATCCTAAAGTCACTATCTTCAGCTTTCAGTTTATCTCTGAGGTCCATAAACCTGTGAGATGTAACTACTGTCCTTTACATGACATATCCTGTTACCTACCTCCCCGTTCAGACCTAAGTTACTCTTTGTTCCAGTTTTTTTAAAAAAAGCAATAATCCACAGATCATCCCCCTTCTGGTTCTAAAGTGCCAACTACTTCCATTTTCAGTTTTAATCGGTCTGCTTTCTCCTGTTGGCCAACTTGCCTTGTCCTCTTTATTGGCACCTTTTCACATCGCTGTTGTCCTTTCTGTGTTGGTTGTAGAAGTCCTACTGTACTGTTGGCAGTTACTGCTTCTGGTCTGGTTTTGAAGTCCCTTTATTGCTGTTTCAGTTACATTTTACAGAGCCAGCTCAAACAAAGCTTGTGTATCTTCTGTATGCTGAAAATGTCTGGTCTGGCTGTCTTGTAGGCTGGTAAGTCATATGCAGTCTGGAAATCTGAGTTGCTTTACTTCCTGTGACTTTTCACAGATCTTATTTTAGCTTTCTTTAGAGTTGCCCAGGACTCTCCTTCCTCAAGTGGCTAAAACACTTAGTCATCTCTCTGCTTCAACTCTGTAGTTTGGTTTCCTCAACCTCTCCCACCCCCACATTAAGGATAACTCCCTTAGACTTTGTACCACTTTCTTGGCTACTGGCCTGTAAGAAGCTCATCTCGTCTCTTCTGGCCTGATGAACACTGTCTTGGGTCAGGGACTATTTTTTTTTCCTGACAGACGACAAATGGCAAATGCTTGGGTCTAGCAGAGCTGGTTATCACTTACCTTGACCCATGGCTCCTTCCCTTGTACAGTGGCAGTCTTCAGCTCCACTTGATCTGGTGGATGATGTCTCTTTCCTTCAGCTTTCTTTAAAAATAATCTACTTGCAAAGTTGTTTGCTTAGTTTCTTTATAAGGGGTGTGTCATGATGTTGTCCCTTCTCCTTCAGCTTATCTTGCTGGCCTGCCGTGCAGAAGTTGAGGGCTCTTATCTGTCAGGCCATGTTAGAGTTGAAAGGGTGACTTTTCTTTAGTATGGATAAGGTTAAATTCCGCAATCGATATGAAGCCTTTAAAAACCTCTTCTTCAAAGAACTGTGTGTTACAGACCCCAGAATAGGAAATGCCTTGAAGAAGAGCTGTTCTCTACCAGTGACTGTAAGGTACTTAGATCCTAAACCCTTCAGTGAATAAACAGAAAGTCAGTACGGCCAGTGCACTTGTGCCTAATTTAAAAATGTGAAGCCAGTTAAATGAGGAAACTTGCTAAAAGCAAAAACTGCGAAAACTAGAATTTCTGCAGCATAATGCAGATTATTCAAAAACATCACACTGACAGCTCGGACTAAATACATGAGAAAGCTGCTATAAGATGGAGGGAAGGGAGGTCACTGTATTGATAAGTAATTGGTCAAAAGACAGAAAGTAAGACAGCAATAATAAACTTTTCACAGAGGAACGAGTCGCCAGTAGTTTGCAGAAGTCCATGATCTTCTACGGGTTCATGAATAATTTGGGAAACTGAGAAAAAGGTTGCAAAGCATGCTCAGTTATTCTGAGTAATAAAGATGAAGGTGGCAGCTTTGGAGAAGTTGTAGAGGAATATGCAGATACTGAATGACAGGAACATAAAATAGCAAGCAGAGATTAGTGTAGACACATGTCCAGTGAGAGGGACCCAACTCTTACAAATACAGTGATGCATTTGGAAGTAGCTGTAGTCATTCCAGAATGAGATTTGGATTTATATTCGATAGCTGCTGCTAAACATAGTCCAGTGAGCTTTCCCATTTTCTTATTATTTGAGTATTAAACTTTACAGTAGCTTATCTGATGCATTTAAGCAAGGAAAATACGAAATCTCTTACTTGCAGCATAACCTCAATTCTATGTACATTAAATACAATATAATATATTGTGCAAGTACATCATATTCTATATACAATAATATATAATTGAGGCTGTGCTCTAAATATAGTGATTGATTGTTATATACATATATAGCTACGTAACATATAAATATAGATTCACAGAATTCCAGACTGATTGTTGTTGGAAGGGACCTCTGGAGGTCATCTTATCCAACTCTCCCATCTGAAGCAGGGCCAGGCTGAAGAAGTTGTGCAGGACTGTGTCCAGATGACTTTTGGATATCTCCAAAGTGAGAGATTCCACAACTTATTTGGGCAACCTTTTCCATAGCTCAGCTACCCTCGCAGTAAAAGCGTTTTCAGATGTTCAGACAGAACCTCCTTTCTTTTGGTTTGTGCTCATTCCCTCTTGTTCAGTCAGTAGGTACCACTGAAAAGGGCCTGGTTCAGTCTTCTATATGTGCTTGCTTCAGGTGTTTATACACCTGTATGTACACTGAGCCCTCTGTTCTCTGGGCTGCGAAGCCCCACAGCTCTAAGGCTTTCCTTATATGTGAGTTGTTCCTGTGCCTTTGTTGTTTTGTGGCCCTTTGTTGAACTGCACCTGTAGTCTCATGTCTCTCTTGTACTGGAGAGCCCAGAACCAGACACAGTAATCAGGGTGTTGTCTTATTAGTGCTGAGTAGAGTGGAAGGATCCCTCCATCTGCTGGCAGTGCTCTGCCTAATGTAGCCCAGGGTACCATTAGCCTTCTTTGCAGCAAGGGCGCATTGCTGACTCATGACAAGCTTTGACTACTTTGACTTTTATTACTAAACATGGAGGTCACCAGATTTGCAGAAATCAGGAAACTGATTCTGTGGACAGTGGGGAGATGTCCAGAAAATAATGTGATTTTTTATTGTTCACATTTTTTTCTGTATCAACTGTAAATGACTTAAGGTTAATGTTTTGAATTTTTTATTATAAAGAGCTGTTATAAAGAGTATATAGTTACTGATCCACGCTCTTTAAGTGTATGTAAGATTTAAGCCATTGATCACGTTCAAACAGACTTTCTTCACTGATCAGCATTTTTTAAATGCACTTCTGCAGAATATGTGTTTAGTTTATCTAAACCACTCTCTTGGTTCAGAGATTCAAGCAGGCTGTTTCCTCACCACCCTGTAATGGCTGTGTGTACGGATAGTACCATCTCTTGGTCAAACCAGCAACTGCAAGTAGCATTTGCCAAGTAGGATGCACTGATGAACGCTTTGTAAACTGTGAAAAGAGGGCTACTTATTGTTTCTTTGTGTCTTTACATCAAAGAGGTGCTTGAAAGGAAATCTGTTGAAAGGTTCAAGGTATCAGGGCTGCTCCGAAAGTACTGCCTCCTATTTTGCTGGCCCACAGTAGTGGGCCACAGACAGTGTCAGAGTCAATTGTATGGCAGTACAGGCTGAACCTTCCCACCAGCATTCTGTTCCATTTTGTTGCTGTGTGACAGATGGCAGCAGAGGGGCAGTCAGACAGAACGACATCTGGCATGGAAGTGTGTGTGAAGCAATGGGGTGTAACTGAATTCCTCCATGAGGAAACACTTGCACCTATTGACGTTCATCAATGCTTGCTGAACATCTGGAGACCAAACAGTTGCAGTGAGCGCAGTGAGGTGGTGGGTGGTGCATCTCAGCGGTGGTGACAGTGGCTCACATCTGCTGGTGCAGATTTTTATGAGCACAGCATGCAGGTTCATATTCAAAATACACACCAGTCATCACTGGTGAAAATGCATGGTTAATTGTGGTGACTGTGTTGAAAAAGGTAAGGTTTTGTAGCTGAGGATTTGCTCTATCACATAATGCTGTTGTGCTCTTTGTATCTCTTATATCTTTTATAGTTTCCACGGAAATAAATAGGAGGCATTACTTTTAGAGTAATACTAAAAGATGTCCTAAAGAGACTTCCATAGGCAGTGCTAAAGTGCCTTACTGGCATTCTTTCTAGAATTTACGTTCTGAAATTAGATACCTGAGATTTTACATCAAAGATCTGAAGCAAACATTCAGCAGGAAGAAGTGCTGAGATCTCCTACATGTGAGTTGCCTGTCTGTGTGATATATCAGGTTTGGTAAAGTTTGGTAAAGGCAAGCCCAAGCACTGCCAGTATTACTGCTGGTGCTAAAATGGTGCTTCCAGTTTTGTATATTGCAGTTGTAACTGCACAGTCAAGAATGATAGAGTGGTCTGGGTTGAAAAGGACCACAACGATCATCTAGTTTCAACCCCTCTGCTATTTGCAGCTGAGTTGAGACTGGTTTGTCTATTTGCTACAAGCAGCCAGCAGTCTGCGTCTCTATACAAGCACTTTTAAGTATGTTGATAGGTATTTCCAAAGTATGCCTAGAAGTATTTGTGTTCCTTACATTTTGGTGTTAAATGGTAGTTACACCAATGTTTTGAAGGGCTGTTTTCTGTCTTTCCGTGCACTCGGTGTAACTGAACTTGGAGCTGCGTTTGCAAGTTCTCTGCTCTTACTGATTGCCTGCCTTCAGTGCAGCACTTCTTGTTGATAGCAATATCTTCTGTGTCAGGAAATGAAGAAGTGTGCAGTTCTTCAGATACGATGACAGGTGGCTCTATTATATAGGTCTTCCAGAAGTGTTGCCCTTGGCTTCTTCAGAAAAGATCAGGCACTTCAGAAAAATAGGTTTTGCTTTTATTTTTTAATCTGAACTGTGAAGTGTAAATTCAGTACTGTTTTGACCTACTTTGTCTTGCAAGTTTGCTTTAATGGTGGTCCTTTCGTATGCTTTTCAAATAGATTTTTACTTTTGTGTTTCTGTCTCCAGAAAGATAAGGTTCCAGTTCATTTTACTGAACAGTTGCTAGCTGTCAGTGTTATTTGTTCACAGATTTAACATGTTATACTTGTGATATGCACCACTGTTTGTAAAACTGCAATTGCAGCTAGCCCAGCAGCACCCTGCTTTCAACCTCTGAGACTTCAATATCATTAACACCAACATTAGCATGTTTACCAGCGTGTGCGGAAGATCCATGGAACAACTGACTGAATTCCCTGCCTCATCGTAAGCTTTCAGTAAGAATCATCATTCGTTCACTTGGAATTAACCAAGTCCAAACCTGCACTACTCTCTAAAATGCAACAGAAGCAGAAGCATGTACAACTTGCCAAACTGGATCAGAATGGAGGTTCATCCAATTTAATCTTGTCTCTGCCAGTACGTACGTAACACCAGATGCCTGAGAAGGATGTGCATGAGCCCCACCCCTGCAAGCAAAGCATTATCTTGTACTAATTTCACTTGGAGCTCTTGTTAACAATATTCTTTGTAGTACTCCCCTCCTGTCTGCTTTGCAATCTAACATGTCATTAGTGGAAATCATAGAAACACGAGATGCTGTAATCTCGGTTGAGTCGTCCGTTTCTGCTGGGATCTCCTTCTGCTTGTGATACAGTTGATGTAACACACTGCATGATGGGTGACTAAAAATTGCTTTCCAACTGTGCTGAATTTCAGTGATTGTTATATTGTCTGGTGTTTTTTTTGTCTTGTTTATGACTCTATGAAGTTCCTCGTAACTTTCTGGTCCTGAGTGATTTAAATGGCTTTATGACACGAGTAGATTTTTGTACAGCAAAAGCACTGCTTCTTCTGAAGGACTTCATTCAGGCATGTTGTGTGTCCATTACATCCCTGACATGCTCACAGAAATCTAAAAGAGAAGTGATCCGTAGGATCCTTGGAAGTGTGGATCCTTAGAAGTATCCATCCTGCCTGGCTGTTACTGTGTTATCTTTATAGGGTCAAGGATTTTGGGTGTTTACAGGTCCGAATATGAATCTGCAAAGTTCTTTATCATCTTTATTACCTTTACAAATAGAATCTTAAAGTATTATTGTTAATGACTAGATCTCTTTCTGAATGCAGTGATTAAAAAATACATACAGCTCTATCTACCTCTGACATGGCACATCCATGTATTAGAGGTGAATTTTAGTCATGGTTGTGACTTTTTGTCTCTCCAGAGCTTACACTGTGTCTTTTATTGCCTTTTATGGTGAGCAGTGTTGTCCACGTTGAGTAGGTGTGTGATAGATGTGCTAAAGCAGTGCAACTTTGGTGAGAGCCAAAGCAACCGAGTGCTTTGAAACATCCAACTTGGGCTATCTCAGATTAAAAAGATAAATCTGTTGAAGGGTAGTTATTTAGTTGACGGTTGGAGTCAAGGCCTGAGAAAATTATATCAAGAAAACAGTTTTGGGGAGCAGCATTTTCTGTCTTTGAGACCTTTCAAGCCAAATTCATAGTGTGAATGTTTGATTTCAGCTAGTGCTTACATTATTATTATTATTATTACTTACTGGATTAATCGGAGTGGAATGAGGGCTGGGCCAGCCTCTTGAGCATGTTCAGGTTTAAATGGCATATTTATAAAGCAAAATGCTGATAATTAGCTGTGTGTTACTCTACTCCTATGGACTTCTGACTAAGGCTGTATAAAGATTGTAGGTTTGGTCAAAGTGTTTAAATCTTTCCTCAGGCATTTTAACATTTTTCTCTGTAATAATTATTAGTTTAATTGACCAGCTGTCTAACACAGGAGGAATGTGTATTTCTTGTACATCACTGGACAGATAAATCTGTGTTTTAGCACTGCAGCTGAGCTGGGTGTGGTTGCTGAGGGCAGTTAATGCTGACACCCCGAAAGCCCAGCAACCCCACGTGTTGCAAAGCAAAGGACTTTGCACAAGTGCTCCCGCTGATTTCCCTTTGAACAGGAGGCTTCCTTTACAAATAGTTAATTAGGACGAGGTGATGCCAAGCTCTTGTGACAAACACTGTGTTAGATCATTTCCTGGGTTGTATTTAAGGACAAATAGTGAAGGAATTTAAATGGCTTAGCTGTACTGCATGTTGAGTGCAGTGTCGGTCTGCAGTGTCAGTCTGCGTTCTTGCAAGACTGAATGAGACGCTGTGAATATAATCACCACCTCAAGGCCCCTTCTGAGGTGAATGGTGGATTTTATACCCTGACTTTCCAAGATTCTGTAAGACTTAATTGATAGGTGCAAAGCTACTCATTCCCCCTCTGCTTTGCCTGGAGAAATCCAAATTCCTGCATTCATGCGTGTGTGACCTTTTTGTTCCAGCCTTGCTGGACTGACTGGTTTTGACTAGCTTTGGGGACCCTTGTAAGTACATCTGTGGGTGGCAGAGTAGTGTAATGGATGTAATAAGACAGAAATTTACGTGTTTTGAAGATTGTGTTGGCCTCAAATCAAAGAAATTTGAATGAGACCTCAGTTTAATTTGTCACAGAATCAGTTTGAGTCTCTGAAACATTATTTTGGGGGAATCTGAGGCTCGGTTCCTAGGCATCCCTCATGTTAGGTGTTGGTAGGAGGAAGTGGACAAACAGTATCTTAGGAAAATTCATACCTTAGTTAATTTTGGTTTCTTTGCTGCAAGGAACATATTGATACATTATTTGGGATTGAGATATGGGTGTCACAATACCTTTCTGACAGAGGATGGTGACCTACTTTTAGCAGCTTTGTGGAAAGAGGATACATGACTGCTAAACGTGAATCATCGTAATCCTTCTGATACAGTCCTGAGAGCCTTTTCTGCCAGCCTGCTTCCTGAGCGTTTCTGGAAGTGCTGCACAATATCTGCCTTTGCAAACTGAAAAAAAATCAGTTTTGCTTTCTCCAGTCTGCTTGGCGTAAAGCAGCAGGTGGCAGTTCCTCTGTCGTAAGAGGGGAGGGCGGATACAGTGGTTTTGTAAGATACAGGCAAAGGGCTGAGGGAGGCATGTAGCAGCAGGTCTGGGTGCTTAACAGCCCTGAAAGTCAAGCTAGCACAAAACAGCAATACTTATAGCAGGCTCCTTTTTTTTTTTCTCAAGTGGTCTCACTGACAGGTTCAGCCAATTCTTCAGGGTAGAGCAGGGAGAAGTTGCTGGAGTAAACAAAAAACACCCAACCTTTCCTCATTGCCCCCCCCCCCCCCCCCCCCCCCCCCCCCCCCCCCCCCCCCCCCCCCCGCTCCATTTTAATCAAAGTGCATGATTCCAAAATAATTAGGACCAATGCACTGACTGTCTGTCTGTGCTGCTTATGGATTCTGATGACTATTACAGCCTAAAATAGATTCAGACTAGAAGCAGGCAATGTTACGAAGCCGGAGAGCATCTAAGGTGGATCTCTATATGCATTAATTTTTATTTTCAGGAAATTGATTATGTTTAGACTTAGCAAAGCCTAAAATAGTAAATACTCCAAGGAAACTGCTGCCATTTCTTATGAAGAGGATACAGTTTAGGGTCATTCCCTCTGGGCCAGTAGAATAGCTTGGTCAGTATTTCCTGCAGCAAATCTTCCAGACTGGCACCTTTGTCTTGCTGTCATTTGTATTTAAAAAGCAATGAAACGCAGCTGTCAGGCCAGAGTTATATTCATGTAGATCCTGAAAGCTTTTGGCAGCACTTAAATTAGGAAGATGTAGACAGAAAGTATGTCATTTCTATCAACAAACCTGTATAGGTATAAGTTTTAGCTTTGAAACTTTCTCCTGAGCTACTTTGTAAAACTAAGAACAGTACAGTCTACAGTACCTTTTTGTTGATTTCAGTTCCTATTTTGTCACTTGCTTTGGCCGAGTAATCTGCGTTTCTACATTTCTTGTCCAGATAATGTTTGAGCACTGTGCCAGTCTCATAAACCAAGACAAAACTGAACTGGTGTAAAGGTTGTATCACTGGGCAGGAGCCACATCAAGCATCACAAATCCCTTGATATTTGAAAATTGGATGCAAGCCAAGTCCACCTGAAGCTGCCTGATGCCACTCTTGTAGGGAATGATCTCAAAATCAGCTGTTGAGGTCTCCATCGGGGCCATTCTTGCCACTCTAAGAGACAGGATATGTTGGTAAGTTCAAGCAGCAGAGAAATTCTTACCATATATTCTTCAGAGTTCCCAAATGTCAGACAATATAAAAAGGTTGTGTTGGGGTATATGTAACTGGTGTGTTTGTGTGCTCCACGTGTGGACGTAAACTGTCATGTCCACAGCTACCTCAACACTGCACAGAATTTTGTGTTCAGTATAAATGAAGCCCCAGTGATGCATGTAATTATCCAGCTTCCACTATTTTTTTTCCCCTCTTAGATTTTCCTAGTATCAACTCTCCCAATCTAAATACTTAGCAGATTTTTTAAACAGGTTTTTAAACTAACAACCATAGATGCAATGGGAGAGTAATGCTTTTCCTCTTATCCTTCAAGGATTTTTTGTTTTTCCTTTTGTGAACCACAGAAAGAAGAAAGGTCTGAATTTTTTACTATTTACATAACCCAGTCAGTAACTACAGCACTCCAAGTTATGTGCTGTCATTCAAAGCATGCTCTCTCTTCATTCCCCAAGCATTCTGTAATCCAGAGTTTGGCAATAGAGGGGCAAAATATTCCAGCTAAATATGGAGAGTGCTAACATGATGTTCTGTCCAATCTTAGCGCAAACAGAAGTCATGGGGTTGATGGAATCTTTCAAAAAAAGTTCACTTGTGTTCTGGATTTCCCACCGAAGTGAATGAGTTATTCACCAAATACCATTTACATACTTGATGTTGAGTTGCTCTTTGAGCAGGCCGCTACCTTCTGCTCTCAGCACACAGTCTGTCACTGCTTCAGACAGCGGGTTGGTAAATGTGACCAGCACGTTAGTGGCCTTGTGTACCACTGTTGGACCAAGGACCTACAGAGAAAAAAACATTCTGCTCAGCTTCAGTATTGACCTCGCTTCTTTTTCACAGTTTGCTGTTTAAATTCCATCACAAACCACTTATTTTCTCAGGATGCCCTGAACAGAAAGGAGTAAGGAATTAATCTATGTACATATTTTTGGGCATGAGAGTACAGGCTTGAGTTGGCCATCCGCTGTGTCTGAGGAGTGGTAAACTACTGTGGAATCAATAATTCCCAGTGTTTTAACTGGGCTGGAATACAGTGTTATATATCATATTGTGTATGATACTTAAAAGTGAGAACAGAAAAAAATACAAGTATTATCTTGGCATATATGGCCAACTGCTGTAGACAGCTTAAATGAAATTAGCTTTAGTTAGGCCAAATGAATGGTTTGGGATTAAGTGGGAGACAGAGGTGAATTATGGCATCTCAGGCAAAAGAATCAGAATGTGAAATAGCAAATAAATGTATTCATTTCTGTATTCTGACTGAGAATTTGCACATCTGCTTGTATTTGTAGATAATGATGGAGGAGAAGTCCAGCACCCTAATTGTATTTTTCTGTCACTGAATATATGCTTATGCAGGAATTTCAATCCCTTTTAGAAATTCAGTCACTAAGGTGTCTGCCCTATTAAGCTGATGCTATGCAATATAGCACAGGAGACTTCTTACAGGCCTTTATTTTCCTTTGTGGGTGTGCAGGTCTAGTCTGTAGGCTGGGAAACACAGAAATTCTTTTGCTCCTTGCAGGTTGCTTACAGTACAGTAGGCACAGAGAAGGGACTGGCTTTTACCTCGATGGTGAGAAGAGGATCCTGAAGTACAATATCTTTCTCCAGTAGAAGTGATGTTCCCCGTCTGGCTTCACACACAGCAGTCACTAGGATCCTCCTGTCATCCAGCAAAGCATTTTTGTACTGGGAGTAGGTGATCTTGAATGAGATCTCTTTCACTGGAATGCAATCAGAAGCAGATATTTCCACCCTTTTATTTTCTAAGTATCCTCAGGATACCTATATTTTAGGGAGCAATGATGCTGTCACCTTGGGTCTGTTCAATTTTGGATACTGACATCCCACAGATGGAAATGATGCTCAGAGATGACTTCTACTTATATTTACGTTAAACGCCAAGTGATTGGGTATGGTTTGCCAGCTGGGCAGATTTGAGGATGGATTTCTGTAGCAGCCCCTGCTGGTGGTTTTCTCATGAATCTGAAGTTGGAAATTTCGCATTCTGTTCTTGCAGAAGAGGCAGAAGTGAAAAGATGGCCTGATTTAAATGCCTGTGCTGGTGCAGCTGTTCAGCCTCTGTCTTACTGTCAGAGGATGCACATTCTGTCTTACTTGCCAATGAGGAAGGCAGTGCAGTTCTCAGTACATTGAGAAATAATTCTCATCTACTCTTGGCGTGGCGGAAGGAGTTATAATATTGTGGATTAGTTTGAGGGGGTAGTTGTGTTCACTTGTCCTATGCTTTGTTATTCAGCACTCCTCCTCTAACAGCAAGGCAAAAGGCCTTCATCTGCAAGTAGTGTAGTTCTTTCTTACTGCAAACTGCAGTTACTGTCCTGTTACTACAAAGGTATCTTTCCTGACAGTGTCCAAAAGCAAACATTTCAAAGAGGGTAAGTATGTAAGTTTCTCTTCACTCGAATAGTTCTAAGCAGAGCATTTATAAGCAGGGCACTTTCTGAGACATTCACGATGTCTCTATGATTTGGACATAGACTAGAGCTACATCTTATCCTGAGCTGTAATGAGATTAAAATTACCTCCTTCAGATCCAAGTTGAACGGACCTAGACCACTGCAAGATCTCTGCCTTTGGTTTTCTTGTGTAGAGAACAGCTGAAGCCTTCAGTTTAACCTTTATGGTCTTGCAATCTGCAGTCAAATTCTGAAGTGCCAAGGTGAGGAGGATATCCTGGCCTATTACAGGAGATGCATCCAGCTTCAGCTTCCCTGAGACAGTGGGTTTTCGGGTGGTCGCTGCCATGTTTTGCCTCCGTGCTACTGGAAATCGTCTCCTGGGTTTTGTTACTTTTTTTCTTTTTCCAGTGTTTCTCACACCCAGCAGCTTCAGTGCCTTTTTGTACACCTGCCGTTCTTTGGAGGATCCTGCTTTAAAAGATAAATTGATCAGAGATCTCATATACCATGGATATAGGGCAATTAAGCCAGAATTGGTCTCGGTAATTAAAGTTTGTGAAGGCTGGGAAAGATACATGAGAGGAGAAATTGAGGCCTAACCAAAAGCTAATTTTGACCAAAAAAACTCCTAAATGAATATACATAGTTATGATGGCTGGAAAGTTTGGCTGTTAGCTTTAGCTGGTTGTTCATAGGCACCTGTTAGAAACAGCAGTGGAAAAATAACTCCTAGAAGAGCTCAGTTCTTCTGCATTAGCTGGGGTAAATGCCATCTTCTCTGAAAATAGAAAGAATTTACCTTCTGGATATTTGTAATTATCAGTGACATCCACTCGGGTGTTGGTGCCCACTGCTTTGGTGCTAATAAATTTTCCAATCTTCCTGGTATTGGAGTAAATTCTCTCTTTCCTTTTGTTGCTATGCTGAATCCAAGTAACACAGTCAGCATTCACTGCTGCGAACACAAATGAGCTGTCATAATCCAGGTTCACATGTCCTTCCTTAATGGCTGTGGTGGAAGCTGGGCCACATTGATAGATGCCTATGTGAGGGACAGAGAAGTAATTACCAATTGCAAAAGATCAGATGCAGGCCAGAAATCCTGCTGCTGACAGCAAAAGGGAGAGGTAGTCACATTTCCAAAGACATGTTTTGATGAATTCCATTCTTTCTAGATCTTTACATTATGGTAACAGCGTGTCCAGAAATTCAACATGCGTTTTCTATCAGAAAGCACAAACAAGGAGGCTGTAAGGCTGAAGAGATGTATGTAATGCTTTCTGTGCTCTGAGAATTGTTTTAATCTTCCAAAGCCTGCGAGGCTGTGTGCTGACCTATCAAATGAAAGGAGAGAAGAGGCTGGCAGCTCTCAGCACAGTCAGACTGCTCAGATGTGAGTCATCTCTGTATGTGCAGCGTTGATGAACCAGGAGCTTTAATATATAAATATCTAATCGGGAGCTATAAAGGTGACAGAATCAGACTCTCCTCGTGATAAGCAGTGAAAGGCTGAGAGGCAATGAGTACAAACTGAAAATCCCATTTAAGCATAAGGAATAACCTCTTTTATTGTGAGGGTGGTCAAGCACTGGAATGGTACACACGGAGAGGTTGTAAAGTCTCCATCCTATGGAATATTCAAAACCCAGCTGGACGTGGTCCTGAGAAAACTGCTGTGATTGACCCTGCACTTAGCAGAGTAAGCAGTCTCTAGAAGTCCCTTCTAAGCTCAGTTGTTCTGCATCATTTTATGAATGTGTGTTTGGAGCTGAGGCAGGCAAGGGTCAGAAAAGTGAACTTAAGATGCATTTGTTTTTATGTACGCTAATGAGCAGAAAAAGTAAGAATCTGCATGCGGGTAGACACTCCAGTGGTTGACAAAAAGGCAGCCTGCTGGACATGAGGGTATGCTACATCTATTCTAAGAGAGTAGAGAGAATCATCCTACAATTTCAGTAGCAGTGGTTAGGAGGAACAGTATCTGCAGGGTGAACAGTATCTACAGGTTTTTTTTATTATTATTTACAACAGTGTTACCTTTGCTTTTTTCCTGGGGTGTTGCATCCAAAACCTGCCATCCATCATAAAAAGATCCAAGATCTCTTCTAGTAAACCAGCTCTCGTTCCAGACATGGAAATTCCTGGGAAGGAAGGAGGGAAGATAGGATATCTTTGATTAATACAATCAATTTTATGTTGAAAGATATGATAAATTTGTGGTGCAGAGCAAGAACAAACCATGCTCCTCTGCATAGCTGCTTCCTCCTTTCTTGAATACCTCTTTCCCTCTCTTTGTCTTTTCTGTATTCAGACCTCTCAGAAATATTGTGGTGTTACACACAATGTTAAAAAAATATATTTATTGCAGAGTCAAGTATTCAGATCTGGATATTCCAAACCAACATGTCAGTTGGAACTGACATGTTCCAGAACAATGTCTCCGATGTACATTGCTGTCTTGTGGTATTTAATTCTACTTTGTGTCACCCTTGTCCCACTTAGTCTAAATAGCAGAGGGTGCTTTTGGTCTGAAACACTGGTACATGCAGTACAATGCATACATGCAGTGTGTTAGTTTCTGTTCACTTGTTTGTTAGAAGCATCGTATTTAACAAATAGCTCCTCTGAGGTGAAAGAAATAATGTGTCCTTCCTAAGTGATGGGGTGGCATAGGATTTTTCTCTGCTGCATTAAATACATTGGCTTTGCTTTAGTAACCTCTAATTCAGTGCAAGGGGTGTACAATGGTAGAAGACTGAGACAGTCAACAGGAGCTGCGCCTAAAAGCTGTGGGCTTCTCTGAGAGTTCTAGGAATTGAGGGACAAAATAGCTCATTTTAGTCAAGTAGTTAATCATTCTTCCTTTAACTTTCTTTTGGAAAAATAGCTTTCATATAATAGAAATAAAATTAGAGGTTGTATCCTCCAACTGTGTGTTGAACAGCAAGTGTGCCAAATATCTCCTCTGCTGATTCTTCTGAATGTTGAAACTGACTACATCCTGCATTTCTGAACATGGTGTGCTGTTGATTCTTTGCTATGGAATTTTTTATCTTTGGAAGCATGAGGTTGGGGTGGGTTTTCAGGAGAGTGATTCCAGATCCTGTGACTAGAGGAGAACATAGTGGAAGAAATATTAAGATAAAAATCATATTTACCACACGCTGTCTTCAGTCAAGTGCAGGGTCTTTCCAGAAACATCGATGTATTTGTCAATACTCAGGTTGATATTACTATCGTGGGCAGAGTTAAAGTTTGTAATAACACGGGTAGGTATTCCCAGCGATCTCAGAACTGCAATACAGATAAAAGTGCTTTAAACCTATTTTACAGACTTTTGGAAAGTATTTCTCCATTATTCTGATGGAGAAACATTCCTCTGATACGGTGCAAGATAGTCATTGTGCACAGTTGCTTAGAAGGCACTTCCATTCATGCAGCATTCTTAACTGCCTTGTTCTTTTTAAGAAGAGTTAGATGTACTCATTTTAATCTTTCATTCTTCATATATCTTAAGTAGCATGACAAGGTTGAAGCTACTTAAATTCTAGTAAGTTTCCTTTCTGATAGTATTCTTCTCCCCTTCACGTATACCTGTGCACATAACTCCTGCAAAGACCCAGCACTGGCCATACCGGACGGGTTTGTATCTCCCTCTGTACCACTTTCGAAGGATGGTCACGCTTCCACTCCAGTGCAAGGGGTTGGTTCCTGAGCGATAGCTTCCACTCCACTTCCCTTCCACTACTCCCTTTTCATCATTGCTGTTAACCTGAAAGCAATGCTTCTCATGAGAGAATTACAATACGGACAGAAGGGAGAGGCAGAAATAGACTATATTCTGTCTAGAGGATGGGGAATTGTTGAGGAGATGTAGCTATTTGTTGAAGGAAATGCATGCCATCCTCATTGAACAAACTCCCCTAAAGTGAAGAATACAATATAAATACATTAAATGCAATCATATCAATACTAGTTTTCCCAAATATTTCACGCATCTTTTGGTGTTTGAGAAACAGAGCAAATGATTTCAGAATAGGCTTTCTAAATTAGTGAAAATAGCTAATGGCATTAAAATCTGTTAGGAAGACTGCTGTAATTCAGTGTCAAAACGACTTAGAAACATTCTTCATTCCTTCAGTTATGAGCAGACTTTTGGGACGAAGGAAAATTAAACTTTTGGGGGACTTTTCATTGACATGAGATCTCTCTTATTCCTCTTCTCTAGCTATTATTTTTTTTTTCAGTAAAAACCAAACACATTCTATATGACATTGAGAAGGTTCACATAGGAAACACTGAGGTTTTTGTTAGTAGGTACACTGTACAGCTGTAAGTAGCTGATAACTTTACCATAGCACTAATAACCCTGCACACATAGATGGGATCATTCCTGTTGGATACATCCGTGGATGGATCTTGGCGGTGGTTCAGGCTTCGATCCAGTATAGACAGAGAGATATCAAGGATATCTTCTTCAAACTGAAATCAAAAGAAGCATCATTACTGCATGTGAATTTTATAAATAAAAGCAAGAATAAACTCTCTATATTTTCCTTCTCCTAGGATGATGGTTATCTATTCTGTACTATGAAAGAAAATAGAATAAGAAAGAAAAAACACTATACTAGTATTTAATTCTACTAGGAGTAATTAGCAACCAGCGTGTTTAGAAGCACGTTTTGGTACCACAGCATTCATGAAGAAATTACCCAGGCATGGCCTGGTGGTCCAGACAAGACCATTCCAGGACTGGCTCAGCAGGCTTCACCTCCTCCCACATCCTGTAGTCTCCCAGCAGGTACTCTCCCCTTCACATTACAAAAACCTTGCTCTGATGGGCTGCCTTCACCATATATCAAATTATATGAACTGGAAAAGAAAGAAAGGGAGAAGGAGAAAAAGGGAGGAAGAAAGACGAAGAGAGAAACTGTTGGTGCAGTTGTTATCCATGAAATGGCCATAGGTGATTCTGACTGACCTCACAAATTGCAGGACAACTCTGTAACCACAGATGAGCTGGAGGTATGATCAAATTAATAGCAGATGTGTTTAGAAGGCCAAACTGGTATTTTAAAATTCCAACTTGACTTGCTTCATTTGAGCGTCTTTGGGATATTTTGCCCCATTACTAGGTCAATTTTTTAAATATTTATATGTACCAATCTTTCAATAAATAGAAGTTACAGCTGGTGTAGTTTCCATTGCCCTCTATGGGGGACAAGAAAAAAAAAGTAGAATTTCTCCACTTTGTTAACAACAACAACAACAAAAGACTAATGAAACAATAACACCTCAAGTTGTGTTTTGTTTCTTATTTCTTTTACTAGTACATGCCAGAGGGGAAAAGATCCTGATGTCGTTGTAGAAAACTGATAGTTTGGCAAGAAAAAAATGAATAAGGAATACTGAACTCCTGTGGTATGATACCCTTACACTAAGGACTCTCTGTCCTTAAGACCCTCATCCATGCGCTCACTCTTACTTTCCTGTTTTCCTTGCTTACCTGTCCATAATTCCAGGCTTCTTGCTGAATATATTTTTCCTTTCCCTGAAATATGATTCCGCTGTCATTCAGAACATACTCCTGTCGCTCCTTTTCATTAGCCATATAGACATCGTCATCTAGAAGCAGAATGAGAAATGCCAGCTGAAGGGATTGTTGGTTTGCTGCAGCTGAAAAGAAAATTTCAAGGGGACTTCTGAGGAACAGGTGAGGCTCTACCCCTGCAATCATTCACAGAGTGGATAAAATTAGCATGAAGTTAATTTTATGGGAACTGAGTATGCTCCTGTCTTTTCACTGCTTCCCTGATCTTGTTGTGTATCTTACTGGTAGATATAGTGTCACTTACAACAGAGCACACTATCAGAGGACAAAAAAAATGTAGAATAAGTATTTGAAATATTTCCTTCCTCTGATTTCTTACACTATAAACAGAAAGCTGGATCTTTGGTGCATTGAAGCACTGAAGAAAGAGCATACCAACCTCCTTTATGTAGATCAAAATATTGTACTGTGTCATGTTGCTGTCAGGTACATGCTTTACTGTGGTACCCACATTTCCTGAAGAACATAATACAATAAAACGTACTTGGACACCAGGGATTGAAGAGTAACACAAACTGGCCTAGGGGTGCTGAAGAGGTCTTGTTGCCAGAAGCAATCTGGAGTTTGAGTTTGTATCGTCCAATGATGGCATTGGCAGGGCTGATTATCATGAGACTCATGCGGCCAGGCTCACAGTGCTCTTGGGTTGCACTCCAGCCATTGGCAGAACCCTCAGAGAGGTGAAATATGGCCTTGGTCTGCTGTGATTCTGCTGGAGATAGTCCTGCCAGAGGGAACAGGAGACAGCAATTCTGAGTGATAGCAGTGGGTGACAGGCCAGGGTCAACGATTATTTCATTTGCTGCATTGAAGGATTATGGTTCATCAGACCTGTGTAAGTTAGTTGCAATCCAATGCATAAAATCACACTACGGGGCCTGTGTGTTAGATGCACGACCTAGTCAAGGTGAGTATTCCCACAGTCATTCTAGAGAAGTGAAGAGGCAAGCCCTTGTCCTGAAAATCCAATGGTTGAAACGCTGAAAACTGCATAGGCAAGATGGGGCACAGGTTGTAATATCCATTTCATTAGAGAGTTGGAAATTGTTGGTAATTGTTGCCTGGAAATTGTTTTTTTGGAGAAGGCCCTTGTGAGGGTAGGGATGGGAGTCTTAGTAAATAGGTAGTGTGGACTGTTGCAGGAATAAGGAACACCTGAAGTTAATGAAGCAGAGTGTAAACAGGTGGAGTACTAGGAAAGGCAATGAACAAATACATAATGGTGGTCTGTAAGATGTGGAACTGCAGAAAGTTCAGGGTCCACAAGATGAAGACAATATGCAGTGTTTCAGGTAGGTCTTTAAAAGCAGAAATACAGGCTTAGTTTGTTGTGTGGTTTTTTGTGTTTTTTTTTTTGTTGTTGTTTGTTTGTTTTTGTATGAGAGCGGCCTGTGCCTTTCCATTTATTATTACTTTAATTGTCTATTGGCTTAGGATGCCCATTGTGGTTTAGAATGGGCACTCCTAAGCCCAAAATAATTGAGTGATATGGATCAAAGGTTAATGATCAGATAGAAAGCTATGATGCAGTAGTGTTTTGGAGCTGGAGCAGCCAAGATGGGAGGTTAGTGCTACAAGGAACTTACCTGTGCTTGCAATAAATGTGAAGTTGTCCTCGGGTTGCACTGTTGTTTGGAAGTTTAGGGTAATAGTGAAAGCTTGTCCTCTCCTCAAGATCACTTGCTTGCTGTTGTAATCAGATGTGTGGTGGGCAGCTTTATTTAGCTTAGAGTGCCAGTCAACATTCGTTATTTTCTTGGCTAGAAAAATGTAAAGTAAGTTAATGGAAAACATTCCTTTAAACTTATACATCCTGTCAGCTTGTCTAATGTTGTTGCTTCATTCAATTTATGTATAGCTGAAGTTAAATGTTCCAGGAAAACAGAAAAATCTACTATCAAGCTATTAAAAAAAAATAAAGTTGCAACAATAAACTAGCTAAAAGAACAGCTTTTCCTACAAGGATCTTAGCTTCCATTGTGCTTTACAGAGGGATGTAAGGAAATATTAGAACTCATACCCAAGTTCAACCTGCAAGCAGTATGACAGATGATGAATAGAAGGCTAATATCTTTTTTGTCAAACTCAGAACATACAAGAGAATGTGCATCTCAGTTAATGTAGAGGCTTCTTGCTTGTGTGTCATACTCTATGTTATTTCATACTCTGTCAGAAATAAGCAATGGCCAGAGGACAGATATGCTGTCTGAGACAGTGTAATGGGTTGTTCTGTTGCATCAGATAGGTTGCCCTCTGCATTTATAATGAGATACTGAAACACAGATTACAGAAGCTTTCAAACCTTTCTTGTTCTTCAATTAATAATGATTACAAATAAATAGATCCTTCTATGAACATGTGTTGGAAAAGTGCCTTTCTGCAGTACAAAACTCAAGAGGATTTTGACTTGAAAATTTCTTGCTGAGACAAGGGCATGTTAGCCCTTTGCAAACTAACGGTGTTGAAAGACGCTCTTCTCTCTTTCGTTGAACTGAGATACAGGACTTGATTTAGCATCATCTTGTGTCACTTGAAATGAAATTCAAATTTTGCAGCCTAGAAAGCCAGTCATTTCCTAGGCTGTCTCAAAAGAAGTGTGACCTGTGGGTCTAGGGAGGCGATTCTCCCCTTCTGCTCCACTCTTGTGCGACCTCACCTGGAGCACTGCATTCAGCCTTGGGGAGCCCAGAATAAGAGAGGCACAGACCTATTGGAATGAATCCAGAGGACGGCCACTGAAATGGCCAGAGGGTTGGAGCACTTCTCCCTTGAAGACAGACTGAGAGACTTGGGGTTATTTAGCCTAGAAAAGAGAAGGCTCTGGGAAAATCTCATGGTGGCCTTCCAAATATTAAAAATGGCCTACAAGAAAGATGGAGAGTCTTTACCAGGCTATGTAATGATAGAACAAGAGGCATGATTTTAAACTAAAAGAGATTTAGGCTGGTTATAAGGAAGAAAATTTTTACTGTGAGGATGTAGATGTGGAATAGTGTGCCTGGGTAGGTTGTGGAGATCCCCACCCTGGGAGCATTCAAGGCCAGGTCAGATGGAACTTAGAGCAACCTGCTGTGGTGGGAGATGTCTGGGAGGTGTCCCCGCCCATGGCAGGGGTGTTGAAGTTAGATGGTCTTTAAGATATCTTTCAACTCAAACCATTCTGTGATCTGTAGAAACTGATAGGGTTCTGCTACAAGAATGGAGGAGGGGAGGGGCTTGAGTTTTCTGCTGTGTTTGCACAACAGTATACAGTAATAGGTATATGCAGTAATGTTTATGTTACGTGACGTGAAATAGCTATGAAGCTTCTACTTGCACCATGACTTTATTTTCCTGGCTTAAATATGTTTAATTGAAGTGAACCTACAGCAAACAGTAATCCTACCATCAAGTCCTCTAATTTAAGAGTGAATTAGAACAGGTTTCCTGGGATCGGAGCTTTAAAAGAAGTTTGTTTTGCAACACTTTAGCTGTATATATCCTACCACTATTTTTACTGAACTTTACAAGTTAAGTAGAAGCATATGAGAGAAAAAGCGGTTTCTAAGACTTGAAGAATTTGGGGCATATGAAAGCTATCCTGGTTTCATGTGCAAAAAAAAGAGGTATGTCTTGGAGAGTGTCATTAGTTGTGCAGAGATGCAGATAACAGAGAACATTTTATGTAGTGGCAAACAAAATTGTAGCATATACATAATAACAACTGAGCTATGCTTTCAAGGATGCTGATAGGATGGTGATGTTTAATGATCTAACAAATGCTGGTAGGTCTTCCAGTGCAGAATGTCACAGGTGAAGACAAAATGTACAACAGAGTAAGAAATGACACTTGGAGGAGTAGGAAAACTTAGAAAAAGAAAAAAAAAAGAAAAAAAAAACCACAACAAACAAAACCCACAAACCAACGGTGACTAGCATTTGTTGTTTCTAAGAATTTACTGTGTTAATATTCTGGCTCGCCTTCCAAAGCTAGTAGTCAGAGATGTTTCTAGTGAATGTGTCACAATAAAAATCTAATGCCAGTCTTTGCCAGGGTGTACTTCCAACTTTCTCCTTGATTTAATCTTTACAGTTTTAATCTTATGTTTTTTTGTTTTTTTTTTTTTTCTGGTTTCAGTATCTCTCTTTTTGGGGGAGGAAAAAAAAAAAAGGACTTTCAATAATCCTGACAATGTACCATTGTAAAGAGTCCTAAAAAAGTTGTTTGGGAAAGTACTCCTCCTCTAATGGATCGACTTTAGGAATGTGCTTATAAGCAACATTCTGCAGAATTTTTCAGTCAGCATGGGAGCCAGTGCAATACAATTCATAGATATTGGGGTTGTGTTTCCACCAAGGAGCACACAGGCTGACATAACTGCTTTGCAGTGAGGGTGTTATGGGGTCTGGAGGCCATCAAATGACCTTTGTGAGGCCATTGACCAGTTTGATATCAGAAAGGGATTAGAGCCCAGCATTTGTGTGGCAGTTTGATGCTTGCATCTCTATCCAACAAAGCTGCTGAGACACTGTGTAGAGCAGTTCATGGATATGGTTTAAAAAAAATAATTTCTTTTTTTACTTTTCTGTTACATGAGTTAAAAAGCAAAACAAAAAGCAACAACCAACATACCATTCAAAACACATTATATCAAATAAATAACTTTTGAATAGATTAATCAATAAATGCATATAACCTAAAAAGTGCTAATTTTCCAAGAACTATAAAATGTAATTTATCCTATTTTTGCAGCAAATGTCACTTATCTGTATTGGAAGAGTGATGACTGGAGCAATCAAGCTATGGTTTATTTTTTATCTTTTTTTTTTTTTTTTTAAACTTACCAGCCATAAGGTTTCTTTCTTCTTTTCCACACTTGGGTAGTTGAGGCTATGGCTACAAAAGTGTGCAGCAACTTTCTGAATCCTCTCCCACCAGCATAAGTAATGAAATGCTTAGGGTACTGACCCCACTAAATAAGCTACAGCTTATATAAAGCAGGGTGTGACCTGTGGTTGCAAGTTATTGTTGTTTTAGTAATATCCTACATAAGCATCTATTTAGGGCTGATTTAATTGCGCAATATTGGATCTAATTATGACTATTTAAAACTGGTGAATGGCTGAGGAAGGGTTATAATCAGTATCCTGGTGTCTTCTCTACTAAGAGAAGAAAGCATTCCGGACTGGATGAAACAAAGAAAATGGTCTTTAAGGAGCCAGTGGAAAGTTAGAATCATAGAATCATTTGAGTTGGAAGGGATCTTTAAAGACAATCTGGCCCAACTCCCTGCAGTGAACAGGGTCACCCGCAGCTCCATCAGTGCTCAGAGCCCATCCAGCCTGACCCTCAATGCCTGCAGGGATGGGGCACCCACCTCATCTCTATGCAATCCATGCAAGTACCTCCAACCCAACTTCATTTTGGTCAGATGGGTTTGTGTCAGTTTACGTTTCTGGAGACTGCATGAACAGAAAGCCAGATATAGATGACTATAATATACATTAATAATAATAACATGGAATGTACAGTAATCTGCATAGATTTGTAATGTTACTGTAACTCAATAGCATCATGACTTTGCATAGCATAATCAAATTATGAAAAAGACAGACCAGCCTGAAGGTCTTGCGCATAACTTTGTACAACCAATTCTTTCTTGGAGGCTTCCTGACCCTTGATTTTCTCATTATCTGTTCCTGACGTGCTTATCTGTAATATGTGTTTCTCATGTTAGAAGCCATGTGTCTCACTGGGAGGGTATGATTACACAGTCACCTACGCATCAGAGGTTTCTATGAAGAATAGAGGATTGGTTAGTGTCTGCCTTTACTTTTACTCATTTTTGTTTATAGTTTGTCATTCTTAATACTTCTACATAATTTCTCTGTAGCTGTTTGGCATGGTGTCTTGAGCTGGACTCGGGAGGAAGCTGCACAGCATCACTTTTTCTGCCATAAGCTCTATCTGCTGTAATTACAGACGCTTCTCTGCTCTTTCAGCTGTCATGTTCTTTTGTCCCGCATCTCATGCCAGGACTTATCTACAAACGTGCCCTGCCAATTTGTCCCAAGAGGATGTTCTGCACCATTCATTGCACACTTTCAGTGGAGTATGATAGTTTAGGAGCAAGAAGGATAGTGGGAAAAAGAGTGATCCCTTATTTTTCTTGCCTCAATGCTTTTACCTTGTGCCTTTTTCATGTCTCTTCTGTTTTCTTTTTTTGTTTCCAGATCCATATCAAGATTGCATGTAACCAAAAAGGCAAATTAATTGTCTGCAGCTTAAATTTGTATTGGAAAGATCCAAACTAAGGCCAGATAGTAATAACAATTGAGTGAACACCATATTTTTTAGACATCCCTAGAGAGGCTTGAGGGCTTGTTTGCACTTGGATTGATGCAATTCCAGATACGTGTACAGACTGGGAGTAGGTCTTGAGAGCAGCCCTGTGGTGAAAGAGTAATGGATCCTGATGGACAAGAAGCTGAATGTGAGCCTATAGTGTGCACTTGCAGCCTGGAAGGCCCGTGTATCCTCGGCTGCATCAACAGAGAGCTGGCATTGAGCAAGTAGGGGATTGTCCCCATCTGTTCTGCCCTTGTGAGACCGCATTTGCAGAACTGCATCCGGATATGGGGCCCCAGTGGGATGTGGAGCTGTTGGAGTGGATCTAGAGGGCCATGAAGATGCTCAGAGGGCTGGAGAACCTCTCCTGTGAAGACAAGCTGAGGGAGTTAGGTTTGTTCAGCTTGGAGAAGACAAGGCTCCAGGGAAACCTCATTGTGGCCCTCCAGTACACAAAGGGAGCTTACAGGCAAGAGGAAGACTGATTTATTTTTTTTTTAATTTTATTTTTTTTTCCCACATGGTGATAGGACAAGGGGTCGAGGGCTTTAATCTAGAAGAGGGGGCATTTAGATTGGGTGTTAGGAAGATAGCTTGTGCTATGAGAGTGGCGAGACACAAAAACGGATTGCCCAGAGAGGTGATGGGTGCCCATAACTGGAGGTGTTCAAGGCCAGGTTGGATGGGGCCATGGGCAGCCTGAGCTGGTGGTGGGTGGCAACCTTGCCCATGGCAAAGGGTTAGAACTGAGTGATCTTTAAGGTCCCTTCCAATCTAAGCCATTCTCTGGTTCCATTTGAAAGTGTGGTTTGGGTGAGACCTGATGCCTGGCATTGATAGGATCAGGAACTCTCAAAAGAGGCATCTGTATGCAAACACTGTGACAGAAGTGTGGAGCAGGTTCTGCCTGTGGACAAGTTGTGTTTGGAAGGTTTGATGATAAATATGTGATCATATTGTGGTGGGAAAAAAAAAAAAAAAAAGCTAGTTACCTTGTGTTACTTCATGCAAGTCTCTTTCTGTGCTTCATGCTGCTTGGGAGTTTGTCACATTACTGGTTGAATATGCATGTGAATTATCTGCTCTGTTGCCGGCCTGTGCCCACAGGCCATGGGAAGACTGTTTTCATAGTCTTTGTCAGCTTTTTTCCCCATTCACAAAGTCACAGGTATCACTAGATCCTCAACAGTGGAGGAGGCGTTCCACTTTCTAATGTAAGAAACTTGTTAAATACAGGAAAAGGAGCTTTCCTTAGCTTTGTGATTTCTCATAATATTTTCATGTAATGTATGTTTCATTACAAAAGAATACGGTCATTTTAATAGCTTTTATTTATTGCTGGTAACTAGAATGAGGTTATGAAGAGATTGCATTAATTATTTGATGGACAAGTCAAAATCTGAAGCTTACTGCAATCAGTAGATATAATGTAACAGTGAAACTATCTATACAAGGAAAGGAGGTTTATTTCTCCAGATGTCATGTAAAAAAGAAAAAAGGAAGTACAGTTAGTGACTAAATAATGAAGTGCTGTAAAGGCAGATAACTTAATTCTATTGTAATATGAGAGATGATCACTGTTCCCTATTTGGAGAAGAAAGTCCTGTTGTGATAATGCTGAAATAGGAGACTGCCTCCATTGTGTTATGCAGGTGCTACTGCAATGGTTACAAAGCCCTTAACATGTGAAAATTTGTCACAAGAGAAGTCTACTTGCAGCTGTAAGGGCCCAGTCCTGCGGGGTGTGAATTCAAAATAAATTCTTGATCTCTCCCTTGGTGCCAGTCGTGCTAGACTGAAAACAAAACAAAAAATAATTTCATTCAGACATGTATTGTCTTTTCTTGAGATTCCCAAGAAGCAGAACTGCCCCATAGCTGGGACACCAATGGGTTACTGAAGACCCAGCGCTGTGTTCAGTGAGTTATTTGGGGTTTTGGGCAGAGTGAGAGGACAGTACTGCAGTTGTTTAGTCTAGAACAGAACAATGAAGGTTTGAATCTCTACTTCATGCTTCTGTGTTAGAACTGGATACAAGTTTGGATAGTCAGCACAGAAAGTTGGAATAGGAAGTCTGTTGATGATGCTTGACTCGCATCCATTTTGCCAGTAATATGGTTATATATTTTTCCTGATGGCCAGAAATTATTTTCCATGTTTTGAGTTATCATGTCCAGATATTTCCAGAGCCACAGAAAGTCAGGCTGTATTATAATAAAACAAGCTCTTGATAATTAATAGTCAACACTGAGTGAATTCTTTCAAAAAATAAAAAAGTGTCCAAGGGTTGGGGTTAAAAAAAAAAAAAGGTAATAGAACACATCTGCTCGTAGTTCTGAAAAGACAGTTTTCTCCTACTTGAAAGGAGAGCAAAGCAACTTCTTTTGGGGCCGAAACACAGGAAGCTAAGACTCTATCCTATTTATTTACTCTAGCTCAGATTTTAGTACTGTGGGAGTATTGTAGATAAAAAGCCAAACAGTGAAAGAAATAACAGAGACAAAAGAATGTGTGCACGTGCTTTCCCAAGAAGCCTGTTAGCAGTTTTTAGTTCTTGAAAAAGTTCTTAGGTAGAAAGATAATACATGGTTGAGAAATTATTCATTCTCAGTATGTATTTATTTGGTAGCATTTTGGTGTTAATAAATAGAATATTTATTACACAGTAATGAGAATTTACATGATTTTTTTTTTTTTTAACTGAGAAACTAACCATGCAATTGGTCATGCAATTGATCATGCACTGATTAAATGCAACAGCTTTCACTTACTGTATCTTGACCTGTTGGTTCATCAAAGTCACCAGGAGTACGCAGCGGTCCACAGGTTCAGGGAGTGGGTTGGCATAGGAGATCTCTATAGTTGCAGCTTTGTTCACTACAACCCGACGAGGAATCTAAATGACAAAGACACTTTTCCGATTATTCACTTACACTTTTCTAGAGTCTTAGTTGAACTGTAAGGAGAGCATCTCTTATCTTTGAAGATGAATGAGATATTGGTAGGAGTACTGGAATTTAACACACAGTTGTGCTTTTCTAATACTTAAAACTGGATTTGGATTAGCTAAATAGTGCTATAGAATCATTAAGGTTGGAAAAGACCTAGAACGTCATCTAGTCCAACCATCCATCTACCACCAATATTGCCCACTAAACCATGTCCCTAAGTACCACATCTACCCTTTCCTTAAATGCCCCCAAGGACAGTGACTCCATTACCTCCCTGGACAGCTTGTACCACTGCATCACTGTTCTTTCTGATAAGAAATTTTCCACATTGAGCTGCATACAATGTTGTTTTTTGGTTTTTTTGTGGGTTTTTTTTTTTTTTTGTACCACTTCAGTGAAATAGAGCACATAGACATATCCTTAAACCTGTCTGATATTTGGGTTGGTGTTTTTTCAGGGTACATAATTAATTAGGGTTAGATTGTTAAAACTATATAAACTGGTTCTGATGTAGATTAGAACTCAAGGTTTAACTCTACTCTGGGAGAAGGCAACATTGTTTGAAGGCAATCTGAACACTTGACAATAGCTGGAATAAATATGGAACAAAAACAATTTCTGTAAAGTCAAAGCAGTAGAATGTGACTGGGAAAGAAGAATGGTAACAAAACAGATTCCAAGTGGTCTTTCTCATACACTGCCATTTTGAGAAAACATACTTTCTCAGATTAAGCAGGCAAACTTTTAGAACAGCAGCTGGAACTGCGGTCTAATTTCATGCATTTATCCTCAAGTTCTCATCTTTAGTACTGAGGCTTCAGGAAGGCCCTTTAGTTCTTTCTGTCTATTTAGGCTTTCAGTGAGGGAATTGTTTACCTTAATGATAATGTTTGTGTCCTCTAAAATGATTGTCTTCTCCACCAGCAGCTTAATCCCATGCATGTGCATGACTTCACACAAAGCAGTAACTTGGATCCTTTTGTCGGTAGTCAAGTATTTCCCATAGTAAGCATAAGGGATCTTTAACCGGATATGTTTCTCTGCAATTCAAACATGTAGGAACTATTACATTCTGAAAGAATACTAAAGAAAAGTGAGTGTTTGAAATTATGAAAGAGAGCAGAAGATTAGACAGCAGTGGTTTGTATATTTCTCTGCTTTAAAGAGCTCATTTCACCCTTACAGTTTGGAATGGAGGATTTTGGCCTGAAGCAGAATCTTCTTAACTTCATTTCACTGGATTTCTGTCCCTGTGAGTTTTTACTAGTTAGGCATATAACTATTTGTTCTCTCCATATATTCTGTTTGTTTACTTCAGTCAAGAAGAGAGCTTGGGTCAAGTTCAAGAGATCTTTTTCAAGCATTCTGGTCAACTACTTATTGTCTTAGTTGTACTACTTTTCTGCTATGTATGGGGTGTGTGTATGAGAAAGGAGGGGAGTGTTTATCTCTGCAGCCCTTGGAGATGAAAAGGATCTTCATGCAACAGCGTTCTTAATTTCTTTACAGAGTAAGGTGTGTTCCTATACGTATTGTAATGATCATGAGCACATATATTGTAGAACTGTTTGAGATGGGAGGGACCCTGAAAGGTCATCTAGTCCAACTCCCCTGCAATAAACAGGAACGTTGTGTTGTTTCTGGTGTTCTAATATAGGTGTAGCCTTCTTTATAACAACTCATGAGATCTTCAATTCCTGGTTGAACTAGTGAAAGTTTTTAAAGGAAAAAATATCATGTAAAATCTTGTCATAAACAGTGCTAGTGGGAGATGGAATAAGTCAACATATTGTAAGGCTGATATGGACATTATATCAATGTTTCTTCCTTCTGTTTGCTTTCAGGTCATTTTAAGGGCTAAAAAGAGCTGTAGAAATGCTCCTTGGGGTTATTAGAAGTTACCTTGCTTAGAACCAAGATCCACAGAGGTGTTTGCTTTCAGGATCTCTGCCACTGCTCTCCTGGTGTACAGGACACTTGATGCACTGATGTCCACTTTCACAGTCTTATGGTCAGTGGATAGGTTATTGAGAATTAAGATGAGGTTAATATCTTTGCCAAGCACTGGAGGTTCAGCCAGCTTGAACTTCCCAGAGATCCCAGGATTTCTCATTGCCTCTGAAGATCTTTCACGTGGGGAAGCAGTGTGTCCTTCTGTGATGCGTGATCCAAATATCTTGGCCAAGGCCTTGTTGTAAACTCTTCTCTCTTCAGAAGAGCCTGGTTAAACAAGAGAACCAAATAAAATTCATACTTTTTTTTTTTTTTTTTTTTGCCATTGGGCCTCCTCTATCTAAAAACTATCAGAACGACAAAGGGTCACAGCTCTGGATTGCCTAGAAATACGAAATACCTGAAAGTTATTAATATTTTTAAGTCTTTTTTTTTTTCCCACATGAAAGTAATAAACATAATAAGGTGGATAAGTCACTGAAATGAAATATCATGTGTTTGGTGGATTTTTTTGTATGCAAGATTTCTTTTTCTTTGTTCGGAATATGCAGTAGTGTTGTAGGTCACTGCTAATCTGATAACCAGCCTCTGTGTTAAATGTGGTTGCACTAAAACCTTGCAGAGAGAAGTATTGAAATTTATTCTGAAGCCTTAACTCTTATTTAAAGACATATCTCCCTTCAGAAATTAGGCATCTAAAAATATTCCTGCAAACATATGGTTAAGCGGTTTTTAACAATTGTTCTTTCATTTTCTTAAGTGCAGATGAATGACATTTGCTGCCTTTCCTGTTTCCCAACTGTTTTGTTTTCAGAATCCAATACTGTTAAGACTGAGTCTACAGAGAGTGCAAACACATAGCAGCTGGTTAGCTGATGAATAGATGTCAAAGTAGAAGCACAAGAGAGCATAGTTTGGTGAATAAGTCAGACAGGAAGGCTGAGTCACCACTCATGGCAGCAGGGTAAAATGGGGTCTTCAAAAAGAAAAGATGAAGAGTTGGAATGGATGCAGTAGAGTTTATTTGAGAGAAACTGAGTATGTGGTCATATGGGGGATAGATGTCTAGAATTAGAAGACTGGTTTAAGGTATTTGATTAGAGACTTGGTAGTTGTTCTCACCCCTCTGCCAGGTAAATGAGAACGCTACTATTTACTAATCTAACAACTTCCAATACTACAATCAGTGGACTCTTTAAGACTTCCTATGAAAATTTGGATTTCTCTGCCTCTGCTAGTAAAACACAGACATCTGGCTTTTTGTACATATTTCATTTTGTAATTTTGTGTGAGACTGAAGCATTTGTCATAGTAAGGATGCTAGTAAGTACATAAAAACAAAAATATAATACTTGCTGTATTAGGAAAGTAGTCTGACAACAGAAATATTATCTGAAGGAATCTGAGAAATACCCAAGCTAAACAGGCTACCCATCCTACCATTAGGAATTCAGAAAGGGATAAATTATGATAATAAACTCTACCTTCTGGATATTTGTAGTTATAAGTGATATCCACACGAGAATTGCTGCCAATAGCTTTGGTGCTGATAAACCTGCCAATTATTTCAGTATCACAATAAACTCTTTTCTTAGTTCCATCATTGTATACAATCCATCTGTTGCAATCGGCATTCACCTCTGTGTACACAAATAAGGTGTCGTAATCCAGGTCTACATCACCTTCTTTGATGGCTACGACAGATGCAGGGCCACACTGGAATAATCCTAAAGCATGAAAAAAAAATGTTAGACTAGATTAAACGTACTCAGTTTGGGGAAGGAACGTTAAGTCATTACACTGTTACCTTTGCTTTGTTCCTGTGGAGTCGCATCTAAAACCTGCCATCCATTGTATCGTGCTCCCAGATCAGGGCGAATGAACCAGCTTTCATTCCAGACATGATAATCCCTAGAGACAGAGTACAATGTCTAGAAAGCATAGCAATATAGAGGCATATAGGCTCACAGATTGAAAGGTTTAGGGAATTGGTTGGGTTTTTTTGTGTTTTTTTTAAAGATTGTTTAAGACATGACATAAGTTGTCTATTTACAGCAGCTTTTTATGAAGTACAGATTTACTGCCTGCTGTTGAATTTGTAGGCCTCTGTAATAAAAAGAGAACCACAGCAATGAGTAATGCAGAACTGAACAGTTTACTTTGGGGTAATAGGAAAAATTTAGGCCTTGGATATGGGCAGTGTTTGGGGACTGGGCTCAGTAACCTTCAACTGTGAGAGCTACAGGTTAAAAATACATCTATACTCAAATTATTCATAAAGTTTATTAGTTCATCTGTAGTTGTGTGCAGCAGGAAGTGATTAGAAAGAAGTTGGGAACAGCATGTGATTAGAGTGATGCTTCCCCTGATGTACCTGCCTAGTTTCTAGCAGTCAGAAAATTAGGGACTTTCTGAACTAGAAGTAACATTGAAGAGGAGAACCTTTCTTGACCTGCTGCTTTTTTTTTTTTTTTTTAATGATATCCTGAGGGATAACATTCGCCATCTTGGTCACGAAGGCATAGTGCTGGCTTATGGTCCTGTCTACCAGGACACCTAAGTCCTTCTCTACAGAACTCTCTTCCAGCATGTCAGCCTCCAACCCGTGCTGATGCATGCAGTTATTTCTCCCTCCCCAGGTGTAGGACCCTGCACTTGCCCATGTTGAACCTTGTAAGGTTCCTCTTTATCTAATTCTCTAGCCTGTCCTGGTCTTGTTGAATGGCAGCACAACCTTCTGCTGTCAGCCTTTCCTCCCAGCTTTGTATCATGGCAGACTTGCTGAGTGAACATCGAGTGAACATTCTGCCCCTTCATCCAGATCACCAATGAACATGTTGAACAAGACTAGACCCAGTACCAACCTATGGGGAATACTGCTAGCTACAGGCCTTCAGTAGGCTCAGCACCATCGATCACAAACCTCTGAGTTCTGCTAATCAGCCAGGTCTCAATCCACCTCACTGTCCACTCATCTATTTCACGCTTCCTAAGCTTGTTTAGAAGGATGTTCTAGGAGACAGTGTCAAAAGCCCTGCCGAAATCAAGATAGACAACAACTACTGCCCTCTGCTTATTTATCCAGGCAGTCACAATATCACAGAATGCTACGGGATGACCAAGCATGATTCTCCCTTGCTGAACCTGTGTTTGCTACTTCTGATAACCTTATTTTCTTCCACCTGTAAATTGTATTTGAATTGTTATCTCTTCTTCTGCTCCTGTAAAGTGAAAGGCTATCTAAAGGAGTGCTGGAAATCTTACTGGGGAGGCTCTTATGTCCCTAAGGAGGATGAGATTTGAAGCTGGGAAACAGAGGCTTTGAATGTGTGATGGAAGAAAGTTATTGTAGCAGTAAACTAGTTAAGAATGTGGAAGGTATGGAGTTGCTTTATCATGAACAGGCTGCTTAACTTAATAAGTAAGAGACTTTGAATCTGGTACAGTGTCAGTGGAAGTATTTTACATTTTTATGAAAGTTGCAATTAGTTCGAAGTATAGGACTGAAAAAAAAAAAAGTTGTTTTGTTTGTTTGAAGTAAATGTTTCCCCAAAACAATGGAATATGGTTTTATATGACATTCTAACTGTTTGGGAGATGCAAAAACTTATATTTACCATGTGGAATCCTTGCTGATATTAAGACTTTTTCCAGAGCTGTCGTAGTACTTATCAATGCTCAGGTTTCTATCTACATCGTGGGCAGAGTTAAAATTGGAAACTAAACGAGTTGGAATCCCCAAGCACCTCAGAACTGAAATACATTAAAAACAAACAAACAAAATGAAAAATAACCACTTTTGTAATAGATTATTATAGATGTGTCTGAGATTTTTAAAAGTTATCAAAATATTTGATTCTTCAGGAGGCCTTCAAAGCACTGTTTCTCTTATCTAATTAACTGCTTTGTAGTTTTGAAAAAACCCAGTGTCGCGAAGTGGCTCTGTTTCACCACAGTCCTTTACCCTCAATGCTTACCTGTACACATCACACCTGCAAACACCCAGCACTGGCCGTATTGAACAGGCTTGTAGTTATCCTGACGCCATTTCTGGAGGATTACTACGCTGCCATCCCATCTGGATGGATTCTCATGTGAATGGAAACTTCCTTGCCACTTTCCCAGGAGAACTCCATTATCATTATCATTTCCATTGATCTAAAAATTGACAGAACAGGCAAAAGCAGTTGTGTGTAATATACCACATATAGGGTAACTAATGCGTTCTGTTTTTGTATAGTGTAAGTCCAATGTCCATTTCTTACCATAGAACTGATGACTCGGCCCACATATTTAGGATCTCCTCTTCGAGATACATCAACAGCTGGATCCTGACGATAGTACAGACTCAGATCAAGCATGGTGAGACAGGTGTTTAGGAGTTGATCTTGAAACTGTGATATGGTAGGAGAAATTTTTAAGAAAATAGTTACATTAACATGATCAGAGCAGATTCCACTACAGTTCCTCCTATCTGAGGTATTCTAGACCAAAAATTACAGGGACAGTGAAGCATAAAGTCAGTAGCATGCAACTCATTACAATATTGGCTAAAGCCAAGGGTATCTAAACAAACCCTAAGTCTGGCATAGTGCCTTTGTCCATCAGAAGAAATTACTTCTGTAAAACTAAAACTGGCAAGTTTATTCTGTCTGCATTTACTGGATTCCCTGGAATTATGCCAATGTCATCTCTAGCCAGTTGTAACTTCATTTAAAAACAGTGGGGGTCTTGGAGCCCCGTAAGAATATTTTCATTTGTACTGTGGATGCTCTGCTCACAGAGAAGCTCTATAAATGTATTTGGAGCTACAGTACTTGTAGAAGTCAATCCTAGCTGCAGGGCTGTACTAAGCTCTCAAGCCAAAGTCATGCTAGGCGCACAGTGAGCACACCACATGCAGAGCCGGCCAGGTTTGTCCAGTTTGCATATAAATATGTATTACTTATCAAAGAAGCAACCAGTGGTAAGTTAAAATGATATTGGAGACAAATGAACTTTCTACAGCTTACCTGTCCGTAGTACCATCCTCTTGCTTCAATGTACTTTGCATTGCCCACAAAGATAATTCCATTTTCATTTAGAACATATTCCTGTCTCTCGTTTTCATTAGCTATGTAGACATCATCACCTGAAAACCAAGTTGTACATGCTTTTATACTTAAACTGGGGAAAACTTGCAACCTTTGAAAAATGTTTCTATCATGACCTGAAGTGTGCAATTAGCTTTACTATTTGGAAAACCACATCTCAGTGTTATAACTCCGTTAACGTGTGCAGTTCAGTGAAAATTCCTTGTTTTTGTATATGTCCTGGTGGAGGGTGGGGAGCATGTTATTACTGTGACTGTTTTCCTCAATTTTAGTATAGCCTTTTTGTATTATACAAATGTTGCCTGTCTTTATATTTCAATTTTGTGAGGAAGATGGGGAAAAAAATCCCAGCTGGCTCCCTGGAGTTTTATGCTTTGTTAGAGTATTTAGAAATAGAAAAGATATTTGAAAATAATCATGCAGATAATATTTTCCTTTATTTCCTAGTCATGTTCATCTTGTTTTAAAAGTCTCAAACAAAGATCTCTACTTGCCTGATCCAAACAGCTATCAGAATGCTATTAGGAAAGCCTGTTAAACTGTTCTCTGATTGCATTGCTACTCATCAGTTGCCCTATGACTCTATGATACAGTGCATAACTTCTGCAGGAGCATTGGCTCCCCACAGATTTTTAGGTTGATTTGTTCTCTCTTTATGTAGTACTGTCTGCTTGGCTATGTGTTTAATATCATAGTATTGAGAATTTTCAGAAACTCAGGATTTAAGAAAATATTTATAAAAGTTTTCTGTTCTACTGAGTCAACTTTTTTACCTTCCTAAGGGAACTTCCTTTCCCTTCCTTCCTGCAAGTAAAAAGATTGTGTCAGAATCCCAGAATGACTGAGGCTGCCAGTGTCTTGGAGAGATTTCCCTTTATTAAAGATTCGTAAAGACATTTAACATTAAAACATCATTTCATACTTCAGTGAATTAATAAGTTTATTGTTAATTTTATCATTCTTAGAAGATGGAATTTCCTGTTTCCAAATCCTGTATCTATTTTAGAAATGCAATCTGTGAAATTAATTGCTTCCTGTTGGGTAAACTAAAAATTAAGCAGTCTTTTTCCTATTCAAAAGGCTTTTTGTGTTTTCAGTCATGGCAGTAACGCTGCTCTGAACACATTATACCCGCTAATTCCTGTTCAGGAATGATTAACTGAAAGAACAGCCCAAGTGAGGTCACATTAGCTTCTTGTGCAGTGATATTAATATTTATACATCTGAAGAGGTGTTTCCTCTTATGCAGTTTAAGATTGCATTTGTCTTTTCAGGGACATTTTACTGTGGTTCTTGTCGTTTGACCTGTGAGTACTTCCATATCCCTCACAATTTCCATCTGAAGCCCTGACAGCTTTAAGTATTCATTTACTGATATTACAGTGTATGAATTAATTCCTGTCCAGCTTAATGACTAAGCACCTATGTGGAAATGTATCTACAGACAGTCATTTGCAGGGAACATGATTTTTCTATTTCCCTTTTACTATGGCACTTTGTATAGTGGTAAAGTATCCTCAATTTGGATCTGTTCCTGTCTCTCAGGAGCAGCAGCTTATTTAGCCACATCCTACTTGAAGGATACTTTTTTGTTTAGCAGTGGTCATTGCATGGTCAGGTAAATCTGGAGGGCTTTTCTACAAAATCATTAGTTTCAAATTATAAGGACATAGCTTACTTTATCATCTGGCAACAATTTCTCTTGTCTTACAGGCTCTCTTAACCTTAGAGTGATATAGTTTAATGCTAATCTATGTTTCTGTCATGTATTTGCAAAATCTGAGTTTGGGATTTTGCATTTCTTCTGCAGCATGCTGAGGCTGCAGAAATTAAAAGTGGGAGCAACAGGAGAAGGCCCTTCTCAACCCATGATGAAGATACGGGATGTTCCAGTCTTCACAGTAGTCCTCTATCACTTTTCATAAAGATAGTTGGGCTACTAACTCTGAGGTAACATGTACAAGAACAGTATTGCTTTGATTTTGGTGTGAGTAAAGGGCATTAACGTATGCTTGATTTATTTTCTGAAATGTACATGTGCAAATGAAAGTCTGTCAGCTCTCATCTACAGAATATGTGATCAGTTCAGTCCTGAAGACAGTCTATAATGTCATCCCATAGAGCACATTTCATTAAAAAGGTGAGAGGAAGGTGGTGCATTTTTAACGTAGTGAAACAAGATCAGTGAATGCATAGCTGAGATACAGTAACCCAAAGAAAGCAGCTTGAAGGAGCAAGCTAATAGACCAGTTACATTCACGAGAAAAGTCATCAGTACCTACCTGGGCACCAAGGATTGAAAAGAATCACAAACTGCCCCAGGAATCTGGAGAAGATCTTGTTCCCTGAGTTTACCTGGAGGATGAGATTGTATCGTCCAATGATGGCATTAGCTGGGCTAGATATTATAAAGTTCATTTGTCCAGACTCACTGGGTCCCTGGGCAGCACTCCAGCCACTTGGTCCCACCTCAGAGAGGTTAAATACAGCCCTTGTACGATGAGATTCTGAGGGGGCTGGTCCTGCCAGAAAGATGAGGCAATTAGTTTACATTCTAAAGGGTTACTTCAGAATTAACCTCACACTTAGGCTACGAATGTTCCACACAAAGGAACATATTGTGGGGGGAAGAAGTGTTAGAAATGCACAAAGAAAAATTGCATCTCTAAGCGTAATAGTAAGTTGGCAAAATAGAAGGGAGAAACACCATCCAGAGGGAACTGGACACACTGAAGAATTTGGTACATGAGATTCTCATGAGGTTAAACAGGGTCAAGTGTAAGCTGCTGCACCTGGGTTGAGGCAAACCTGGATATGCACACAGACAGAGTAGCATCTGTCTGCTCTGAGAGCAGACCTGCTGGAGAAGGACTTGGGAGTCCTGCTGGATGAAAAGCTAGATGTGAGCCAGCAGTGTGTGCTTGCAGCCTGGAAGGCCGATAGCATCCTGGGCGGCGTCAACAGAGGGCAGGCAGTGAGCAGGGAAGGGGTTGTCCCCATTTACTCTGCCCTCATGAGGCCCCATCTGCAGTACTGCATCCAGGCCTGTGGTCCCCAGTGTAGGGGGGATGTGGAGCTGTTGGAGTGGGTCTAGAGGATGGCAATGAAGATGCTCAGAGGGCTGGAATACCTCTCTTGTGAAGACAGGCTGAGGGAGTTGGACTTGTTCAGCTTGGAGAAGAGAAGGCTCCAGAGAAACCTCATTGTGGCCTTCCAGTACATGAAGGGAGCTTACAGGCAAAAAGGGGACCAATGGTCTGATAGTGATAGGACAGGGAGGAATGGCTTTAAACTCTCCAGAGGCATTCAAGACTGGGTCGAATGGGTCTCTGAGCCCTGAGCTGGTGAGTGGCAATCAGCACACTGCAGGGGTTAGAACTGGATGATCTTTAAAGTCCCCTGCAATCTGAGCCATTTTATGATATTAAGGGGAAGCGAGAAGGAATAGTGCTTACAGCTGTGTGAGTGTGCAGTAATGTAAGGGAGCATTACCTATTTCAGTGACGAAGGCTAGGCTCTCCCCAGGGTACTTTTGTCTGTTGAAGTACAGAGTAATAGTGAAGGGTTGTCCGCGCCTCACAGTCAGCTCAGTGTTGGCATATCTGTCAGTATGGTGTGCACTTGCATTTACTGATGGCTGCCAGCTAATGTGTGTTGGTTTCAGTTCTGTAAATTAAGAGAAAATATTAAGAAGCTGACAGCATGAGAAGAACTCGTTTCCTGCCAAGTAGAAAGATGAGGTTGGTGAGAGCAGTTATCTTTTATTGGAAGAAGGACAGATAAAGAGCAGATGGCCAACTAAACTGATGAAGTCTAGTGGTTAATAACAGAAAAACTATGCTTGTATTTTGTTACTTGGCAGTCGTACACCAAAATCACAAATACTTCCTATATAGTACAAGGTGCTCTTTTATAACTGAAAAATTTACAGAAGCAAATCACTGTTTTTTTCAAAGTCAGCACCAAATAAAGTGGCTACTAGCCACTCTACAATTTTCAACATCTGTGTTTTAATTTTCCAGAAATGTCTGTTAGCATGTCTTACCTTTCCTGCTTAAATTTTGGTGCCACCTGGACTAGAGTATGGAAAGATGCATAGTGAGAGATGATCTATCTTTAATGAATGAATAAGAAATAGTTGTGGACATATTAGCAGTATCTAAATGGGGGGACTGTAAGAAATAAGGGAACAAACTGACTGGGAGGGTCTGCGGTGATAGGAAAAAGGGAAATGGCTTCAAACCAAAAGAGGAGATATTTGGATTGAATATAAGGAATATGTTTTTCTACAGTAAGGGCAGTGAGGCACTGACACAGGTTTCCCAGAGATGAGGTGATGGATGCCCCA
This sequence comes from Perdix hodgsoniae, assembly GCA_035772895.1. NCBI lineage: Eukaryota > Metazoa > Chordata > Aves > Galliformes > Phasianidae > Perdix > Perdix hodgsoniae. The sequence goes on from JAPSGF010000017.1 coordinate 1,663,005, forward strand.
TCCCTGGAGACACTCAGAGTCACCCTGGAGGGGGTTTGAGCTCCTGATCAAACTGTGGGTATCTGTTCATCACAGGGAGTAGGACCAGACGGCCTTTAAAGATTCCTTTCAGTTCAAACAATTCTATAATACACTGGATCTTCTGACACAGAAAGTCATCTGGCTAAATTTAGCACTGTCCAAAATTACAAGTGGATGGTTGGGATTACTCTTCTAGCAGGTTTTACCTTCATCATGTCCTAGAGTAATTCTGATGACTTTCTAATGTACTTGGAGTTCTTTGATAACAAGTGTCCCCCTTCACACTTACTCTTATCATAGTCTATTGTAAAAACCCACAAAGCAACGTTTGCCACCTTAAAAGCTATACTAGCATCGAAGCATATATGCTTAATGAATACGTGCATTATGTAGGCAAGCATATATACATTATACTAGCATAAAAGCAAGTATGTATATGATTCTCCTAGCAGGAATGTTTTCCCTTCTCTTGCTCATGCTTCAATGCAATGCTTAAAGTGGGGAAGGATGGATTAAGGCCTGTGGCACAATGCCGTATTATGGTTGTGATCTTCAGACAAGCTTCCAGTTCTGTCTCATACCATATAGCACAGCAACAAAGTACTAAGTCAGATCTGAAACGATATTGCTGTATCTTAAAATATGATTGACATACAAACTTTGAAGAAAGATTAAGAGCAAAACCTACCTTAATCTGACCAAAATATATATATATATATATATATATATATATATATAATAATTCAAGAGAGAAGAGTATTTTGTTTCTAGTCTGAGGTCACAAAGAAGTAATGTGAGTAAGCACTGACAGATTGAAAGAAACAGTATCACACATCTCTGGGACATCAACTTCATTAGTCTATTTCCTTAGCAAAGCAACATTTAAAAAAATGACCTGAAAACTTGTCTTTCACAGTTGAATAAAAGATAGACCTGCTTTCCAATTGTCCAGATCACCAGTCATTATTTTAAACACTGATCTTGGTGAATAGGAAGCAGAGATATTGTCATTACTAGGGTTTTAAGGTTTCTTTGAATTCCCGTCTATAGAGTTCATGCTCACAGCTTGCTTATGTTAGATTACACAAATTTTCTTAATATAAAATAAAGTAGAATGTTTTTGAAAAAGCATTTAAAAATAAAGAGTTTATATAGAGTTAGGTGTGTGATGGGAATTTCTTTTTTTTTTTTTTTTTTTTTCCCCACAAAAGCAACTCCTGTTAAGCTGAAAATAACTTTCAGACAGTCCTGGTAATGACAATAAGACACTGAAAATGAGATGCAAATGGTAGTATGAAATTTCCTCTGGATAAAAAATCTGTGCAGATTTCTACAGGGCATGTATCATAAGTAACTAATCCTGTGTAAAGTATCTGCTGAAGGGAAGCAACTGACACGCAGAACTCACCTGCCATCCCCTCAGCTTATGTGAATTGCATACGCCTTCTACTTTTTTCTTCAAGGGAGTCCAATTTGCACTATTCAGAAAGCGAAGAAACCCAGCAATCTTTGTGCACTGACAGCTGAAATTCAAGAAGATGAATAGCTACTTAGCGGTTGTTATTAATACATGTAGACTTGTCAAATGAATTAATTAGTTGCTATAATAGAAGTATGTCTAATGCCAATGTTCCTGTACAATGTGGGTGTAATTACGGGAGGAGATACCAAAATTATTTACTCAGAGGAAATGCATTCTCCTGAATTCCAAGACGAGTAGAACTTCCTACAAAGAGTAATGGGTGTGCCATGAATAAGTTATCTTTGGGGATGAGGAAATAGGGAGTGTGGTGGGACATACAAACCATATGAAGGAAAAGAGGCATTTCCTGATGACTTAACTTCCAGGTTGGTTAATATGACTTCTGGTTTTAGACCTTACCCCCTGCCCTAAGTGAAATGATAAATTCCCACTAGAAACAAATATATGTCTACATGTTTTTGTTAGCCAGCTCCATATTATCTATTTAAACAAATTTTCTTTCCAAAAAAAAAAACAAACAAAAAACCAAAACCAAAACAAACCCACAAACCCAGAACCCAAATTATTAACCACAAATACTTTCTATCAGTGCAAACTTTAAAATGTACTTAAAAAGCATGCAGGTAATAAAGTGACACTTTTTGGAGGACAAATAATTATTATATTTGAATTCCTCATCTCCACTGATTATGTTTAGTGCTCAGTAAGGACTTAAAAAAGTAAATAAAATAAAAAAAATCTGAATTTTTAAATTACAGGAACGATAGAAAATAAGCAGAAATTACGATCTTTTTCTAAAATTAAATGTGTATATATATTTAAATAAATATATATGCATATACACACATGTGTGTGTATATATGTATGTTTGTATGTGTGTATATGTGTGTGTGTATATATACACACACATATATACACACCTACATTTATATACATATACATAAATATATATATGTGTGTATATATATATATAGGCTTCCAATGTCTCTCTAAAGCTTGGCTTTGATAGCATGAAAACTAGAAGAGTACATATTTGGCTTTCATGCCTATCCTGTCTCAAAAAAAAAAACAAACACTAAGGCTTTTCATACTGGTCAGCACTGTATCTGCTATGACAGTGTATATTTTCACTTACATTATAATTCAGAGGTCCTTCCTCTTCTTGGAAGTTCCTGGGATGTTCAGGCTCTCAGAACTTGTTCCAGGAGTCTCCTTGAATGAATTTGATTGCTTTTCAGAGCTGCTTTAGTTAGTCTCCTTTTCTTCTCCTTAATTCATAGTCCTTGGAAACCATAAGAGCCACAAGCCTCTGATGTTACCTGATCTTCACACACAGTCCTAGTGATGAACCGCATCAACCTGTTCTTAAGTTCAGGTGTTCAGTACTTACAGTGATTGCTTCAGACGCTTCACACTGCTCCCTCTGGAGCATGACTAGTTCCTTTCTACTTCCTTGCTACTCACAGAGGCAATTAAAATTCAGACCACTTTTTCTGTCTCGGCTGCATCCATCTCCTTTACCTCTGTGTGACATACCCATTGTGGTGTTCACCGAGCCATCCTAAACTTTCATAGTGGCCTACATCCTAAACCAGCACCTGACAGTCAACACCTTCACCACACCAAAGCATTAGCAGCCACTTTTGTAATTCCTTTGGAATGCAGCGGTCATGGTTCCTCTGTGACTAATGACTTAATAGTGTCACAGGTGTTTTTCCTAGCTCAGTTCCACCCACCTATCATCCAAAATGGTCAAAATATTTTATTCCTTCTCTTCCTTAGTTTCATGGCCTTGAAATTGCTCTTCAGTTTTCCAGCTTTCCAGTGCAAACCTAAACTTCCATTTTTCTTGCCTCCTCAATAATTTGTTGTTTGTGTATCATGATGTCAGATTAGCCTTATTGCACCTTAAACTCATATTGTTGCTAGTCTTTTCTAGAAAGTATAAGTTTCACAAAAACACTGCAGAATCCTACCTACGACTCTATATCCCAGTAGGCATACATTTAATTAGATGTGTTAAATTCATGCACATGTGAAGTATTGCAAGGAAAAGGGTGTTGCCTTTCTTTAATTCCCCTAGAGGTTCACTAGATTCTGTCATTTCTGCTAGTGCAGTTTGCTCAAATCACCTGTTGTTTTCACTCATTTAAAAAAAAGTTGAAATTCTAAGTCAAAGTCTGTCCTTGAGCTTGAACTTGAATCATGTTGTCTATGTGATGAGAGATCTTTGTTCTTGCAAGTTTTAAGGAGCATCAGGAGAAAATCTGTGGGCTGCTTGTACAAATTCCCTGTAGCCATGTCATTATGTTGCCAGTATGATGATGTTCTAATGTTATGTGTCTGGCACTGGTAAATTAGATGGCTGCTGGTGCCCTGCTCCAGTGTTTTTGCAGGGTACAAGATATAGGTACAAGGCAGGTTCTGCAGTCTGAAGTACAATAGAGCAGTAGCGTGACTTCTCATTCATATCATCTACAAAGATCAGTCAGAGATTTTTCAGTCAGAGATTGACTTACTGTTGCATAATTATCAGCCATAAAGAAAATCACTTAATGGGCTACACCTAGCTCGCTTGTTCCTGGAATCTTGCTTTTAGCTTCAGCTTCCCCACAAACTACTTAATTACCTGCCAGGTAGAGTTGCATTGAAAGAACATCTTCTGTTACACATACTCTTTAGCAACAGGAATTCAAGATGTGGAATTCATAAGCTAGGTTAATTATACAATTTTTAAATGAAGGCTAAGACACCTTTTATTAAGGCATGCCTTTTTACTACCACTTTTGGCCCTCACAGCAGTCAAACAAATTTGGATGCATTCTTTGCTCACACCAGTTTTTTCATGCTTGTGGTCTGCATCTATCTGCCATTAAAAGTTTAACTAAGATACACTGAACTTGATTTCAACATTACCGTACTCTGTATTTAATGTATTATTTGCTGATAGCGATGGCTTCCTAACACACAAACTATAGCGATAAATTCTAATTTTTCCGGAGTTAAAATAGCACCTGACCTAAGATTACTCTCCCTCTGATTCCCAGAGAGTATCAGTGAGTACAAAACAGCAGCACGCAAAAAGAACCTCGTATATGTTGAGCTGGGCAATTATCCTAACATTTTTGCCAAGTTGCTCTCATACTGGAAACCATCCAAATTGCTTTAGAACATTTCCTGTGCCTCACTTGGCCACTGTGATTTGGCAGAAAAGAAAAATGTCATGGTACTTACTCATCATTGCCAAAAGGCTGGGCAAAATTATGTAAAACATGCACTTCATCCTGGCTACTTTCTAGTGTCATGATTGCAATGAAGGGAAACACCGCTTTGCAATTGCACTGTATAAGGCTATGAATGTGTAAAAATGTGTTTATATTTGTGTAGAAACAGCCAGAGTCAGAAGTGATGATTTCCAAACAAAAGCAGACAAAAGTCAAGCAAGCAGTCTCTGAATAGAAGGTAAGATGTTCTGTTTAATAACATGCTTGTGCACAGTAGTAAGGGAACTATTCCACAGTTTATTAAAAATTACAATATAAAATTCTAATGATATAAAGTTGGTAAACCCATATCACAGGAAGCAAGGATTTTGTTCTGTTAGTTTTCTCATAGTTTTCTTGTACAATATTTCTTACACCATTTTGTACAATTGGTAGGGACAAAGATTGTTTATTGCGTATCTTCCCGTTAGTCAATCACCTTTACAGTTTTAAAGGCCTTGATATTTGCAAATTTATCACAGGAGAAATTAACAAGCAGATGCTTGGAGCCCGTCTCAAAAGGGGTAAGTTTAAATTTTGTACTGGATATCTCTTTGGCTTTCAGTGGTGGTATGCTAGAAATAGGAAACAAAAGAAAAAATATAAGCTGAAAATAGGCTTATGCATCATATGTGAGTTTACTCTTTAGCCATTTCCATACTCATGCAAGAACTCCTATCAGCTTGGTGCAAGATGGTCATCAAAATAGTGTACAACATTTAGCTATTTGGCAGCATCACGCTGGAGCTGGGTGGCTTGATTCCCATTTTCAATAGTGGAGAGCCAGTCAATGGAATCAATTTCAGGCTGAATATTAAGAATAATTTCTTCTTTCACATTCCAGAACTGTGGCTCTGAGGGACATGGTTAATGGGCATGGTAAGATGGGTTGAGGTTGAGCTTGCTGATCTTGGAGGTCTTTTTCAACCTTGATTCTATGATATATAACTTAAATACTCAATACTCATTAAGGACCCAAAAAACATTATGCAGTAATCCAGACAAGCTTACTTGGGTTCAGGGTGAAAGCATACTCATCTCATACAAGGTAAAGCTTCATGCAGAACAGGAAGCATAAAATGCATCATTGTGTTGAATGAGCTGGAACCACAAGGGGTATTGATGCAAAGTCCTGAATTACAGTAGATTATAGCAACGTGAGAAAAGTGTTTACACACCAGGAAATTTTAAATCGACCTTAAAACGTTTTATACCAGTATATTTTATTATTCTAGGAAACCTATGTTTATGATTTTACCGAACAGTCTTAACCTATGGTATTTTGTCTTGCCTGAGGATAAAGTTGTATATGATATATAACACAAGGTTACCAAATTTCCTCAGGGGAATAGGGGATACATGTGATAGATGTAGTTGTTCAAGCAAGAACGCCCATCTTAAGTTGCTGTGAATGTTTTTTGTTGTTGTTGTTTTGTTTTTTGGGTTTTTTTTTGTCGGTGTGCATGTATGTGTTTATCATAGAATCATAAAGATTGGAAAAGACTGCTGTCATCTAGTCCAGCCATCCACCTATTACCAATATTACCCACTAAAACACGTTCCTTAGGACCACGTGTACATATTTCTTTAACGCCTCCAGGGATTAAATGTTCACTTATGTTCACTTAATGAGCACATTTCCATATCACAGGTAGCTGGGATTTATAGTAAAAGGAACCCATTTTATTCCCATCTTCTCATTCCCCATCTCAACATCACCTAGAACCCTTCTGACTTCAGTTTATTAATTTCCCAACATCATTATTTTGTAGAGTTCTCAAAGCAGAGCTTGAAAGTCAATGTACTCATAGTTCCTGTTTTGGAGAATCTTTATTTATCATAATATTCACTATTTTTCCTATTCTCTTCCTTCCTGCCTTAAGTATTTCAGTTATGTCCAAGTTCCAGACCATAGTAAAATAAATTCAGTCATCTAAGGAGTAGCTGCTGGTCATGGCTTAGTCTGTTCTCTAACGTTATCTTCCTTAGTCATGATTTATTGTGTCTGGCATAGCTATACATAGAGCACACTTTGGGCTGTATCTTTCAGAAGTGCCACTTTTTGAGATCACAACCTGTCCCTAAACAGTCTGTGTTCATTTGTGTTTACAAAGCTGGGACACTGGTGCATCTGCTTTTTACATTACATAGCTACCTGTCTACTGTAGATGCAAATTGTTTAGAAAGCTGACCACTCAGACTGGCACTCATAGTCCATTTTAAGACTAAAACAAAAAATCCTGGTTAAAATACAAAATAGTTTGGGGATGGCGTGGACAGAAACACTCATATCCTATTGCTAATCCTACAGTCAGGACAAAAAGGTTCAATCCAACTGGCCTGTAGCAGCATACAATGCTTCAATAACTTTTATTGCATGGGCATACATAAAACTTTTGCTGGAACTCTTGTGGCCTGCTGGGTAGTCAAGAAAGTTCTATCAAATTATAATTATTTGCCCTCCCAAAGTATGGAGCCAAAGGTTAGGTGAGATGGAAAGGTGATTTAAAGTTGTGTGCAAGAGGAAAATTCTGTCTCATCCTTGTGTTTGGTTCACAGTCATCCATAGCTGTGTTCTGGATTAGTTATCTTTAGTAGCAGGAAGGAGACACGACTTGTACTTACTCTATCATAAGGATTCCTCTCAGTAGGTCACAGCCTTCTACCTGCAGCACACAGTCCTTCACTTCTATATCAATAGGATTGGTAAATACCACTTCTACTTCCACTTCTTTATTCACTTTTGCCTCACCAAGTACCTGAGCAAAGAAAATGCTTAAAAGGTCAGATTGCCAGCATTGTCAGTCATGTCAGAAGAGGAATTACTATGAGGAACTGTGATGTACCAAGGCAGAATGTAAGCAGAACATCTCTTCCTGGGGAAGAAAGTGTCTAAAGGGCTCATTTTCCCCTTACTCTACTACTGCATTTAGAGTAAAGGGACAATAATTCACCTGTATATCAATGGCAGGGTTGTCCAGGGCAATGTGTCTTTGCACCAGCACTTGAATCCCACCTTCTACGTGACATAAAGCTGTTACCTCAATGGCGTTATCTGTAGTTAACTGCTGTTGATATTCAGCATAAGATATCTTAATGGGAAAATGTTTCTCTGTGGAGGGAAAAAATAAAAAATAAAAAAGGAACTGATAACTCTTTTATAAGGGAACAAACTTTCTACCCAGTGTTAATCCAGGTGTGGGCATGCTCGCTTTTCTGGGTGGCAGTGCCAGGGCCTCACTGCCCTTTCAGCAAAGGCTTTCTTCTTCACATCTGACATACATCTCCCCTCTTTCAGTTTAAAGCCATCCTCCTCTGTCCTATCATTATCTGTTCACGTAAAAAGTCAGTCTTCATCTTTTTTATAAGCTTCCTTTCTTTAAGTACTGAAGGGCTGCAGGAAGGTCTCCCCACAGCCTTCTCTTCTCCAAGCTAAACGAGCCCAACTCCCTCAGCCTGTCTTCACAAGAGAGGTGTTCCAGCCCTCTGAGCATCTTCATTGCCCTCCTCTAGACCCACTGCAACACCTCCACATCCCTCCTACTCTGGGGACCACAGGCTTGGATGCAATACTGCAGATGGGGGCTCATGAGGGCAGAGTAAAAGGGGACAATCCCCTCCCTGCCCACTGCCACCCTCTGTTAATGCAGCCCAGGATGCTGTTGTCCTTCTCTGGGACTTTTGAGCTTTTTATCCATCACGACCCTCACGCCCTTCTCTGCAGGGCTGCTCTCAAGGAGTTCTTCCAGTTTGCACATGTCTCAGATTGCCCCAACCCAAGTTGACCATTTTCTAACACCTGCTTATTGATAACTTTTAATCAGAATTGTGTGATTATTTTATTTGAAAAATTACCTTCCTCAGGAGACAGGGAGACAGACAGGGAGTCCTTCCAGATCTCACGAACTGGTTTTCTTGTGTACACAGTGCTCCAAGCAGTCATATTTACTTGAACAGATTTAACTTCAGATTGTAAATTTGCAAGAACCAGAATTAAATTGAGGTCTTTGCCAACTTCTAAAGGACCAGCCAGCTTAAACTTTCCTGAGATATCAGGCTTTTGTTCAATTTCCTTTGGTGTTGGTGCTGTAGGATCAAACTTATCCTCAAGTCCCAGCTTCTTACGGGCTTTTTTAAAAATATCTCTTTCTTTTTTAGATCCTGTTAAAAACAACAATGAAAATTACCCTCAGCAGTTAACAAACATCTTTTCTTTTATGTGACAGCTAGAGACTATTCAGCAAAAAAAAATTCTGTACTTAGAGAGCAACAACCACACTTAATTTTCTGGCTTTGCCCTCAGCAATGTCACTGTCCCTTTGTAAAACAAAATCTTAAGTCCAAAGTTTTTCACCCTTTCCATTTCTTTGCTTTTTTATGGTTGCAAAATATATGTTTTTGTTTGCTAATAGAGAAGATGCTCCTTAAATAAGGGAAGGGCAATGGCATAAGGTGGTCTGTTGACTCTGACAAACAGCCAAACACAAGCCCAACATCACACTCACTCTCCATACCTACAGGATAGGTAGAAAACAGAAGAAAGGTGAGAACTATGGATCAGGATAATGACAGTTTAAAAGGGAAAACAAAAGCTGCACATGAACAAAGAAAACATCCAGGCCCAGTACACAATGGAAGCGAGATACTTGGCCTCTACGTTACCATGCTTTCCACTCTTCATATACGTATTTACATTAACAAGGTTCATTCTCCACATTTGCAAATTCAGTTCATGGTTATTATATTTTTTCTGCACTATCAAACCCAAAGATCTGTCAAGTTTATGTGCTGTGTGTTGCTTTCATTGCACCTAAATATTTATTTAGCTTAGGCTTTTTGTCACAGGTCTTTCATCTTGCTGTCAAGTAACTGGGTTGTGGACTAATTAGTACAAAATAGAGGTAGCCAGTACACAATAGCATATGCAGGTGAAACAGTGAATACTTTACTCAAAGTTATTTGGACTTGTCTTATTCAGGTCCCACAAAGCAAGTACATATCAGAAAGTGGAGAGCATTATTTTTTACTCTTTACATTCTCCTTTCTTTTCTGCTAGAACTGAATAAATTTAGTATAAATTTTCCTCTTACCATATAGATGTCCAAAATAGCCAATCAAGAGGCTCCTATCATAAGGTCTATATAAGTTCTGGAATGAACCAAATATAGAACTGTGAAGTTTTTTACCTTCTTCATATTTATAATCACTGGTGATATCCATACGATCATTTCTACCGACTGCCTTTGTGCTGATGAATTGGCCAATTACTGTTGACTTGTTGAATAATAATGTTTTCTTTCTAGTTGCAGGATCATAATTCCAGTACATACAGTCTGCATTTACTTCTGCAAATACAAATGGACAGTCGTAGTCCAGATCTACGTCTCCTTCTTTGATGGCATTCCTTGAGGCAGGACCACACTGATAAATTCCTATGGCATCAAGAAAATATACCTTAGAACTAATCAATGGTTTTAAAGTAAGCAGATTACTGGACAGATGTTTATCAATGTCTTTTGAATTAACAAGTGCTGGTGGCCCATTCTGGCCCTTTCATCCACACAGACACTATAGATTGTATTGACCCAAGCCAATAATCAATGTGTCCTGCATTTATTCTCAGTGTGCACTTGATTTATTTCATAGTATTAATTAATCTTCAATAGCTCCAGACACCTACACTGGAAATATAGAAAGAGCTGCAGAAGACTGGCCCTAGAAACCTAATTTGTTTCATGGCAGCCATAGAGGAGCTGATGCTTTTTTTAATTAGGCAGAAACTGTCATTCCATTTCTGAGCAGGAAAAGAAATTTCTTTCACAGCACTTTACAATTTATTTTTCTCTCTGAAAATTACTGACTTTATGATTTTTCAGCACTACTCCTGGAATGAAATCTGTGTACCTCCACTTTCTTCTTGGGGAGTTGCATCCAGAATTTGCCATCCACTGTATGAAGGGCCCAAGTCACTGCGGGAAAACCAGCTTTCATTCCAGACATGGAAATTCCTACATTCAAGAATAAATAAAGTAAGCCCATGGTACGTGTTTCTACATTTCTATTCATGTTCATTAATTAGTATTCTTAGTTAGAAGTCTCAAATGCTTTACCTTTAGAAGGTTCTTATCTGTGTCTGATGTCTGCCACCCTGATCCTAGCAATCTTAATGATGTAGGAGTTGAAAATTACATTGTGGAACTACCACAAATTTTCAAGAAAAGATAGTGAATTTTTGAAATTATCCAAAATTTCTTGACCCTCTTTTCCACCCCTCCCCAAAAAGTTGTGAGCCTGTGGACTTCCTTAGTTTTAGCTGTGCTTCTTATCGCACAAAACTATAGTATTTTCTGTAAGTTTCTCTTTGATTTAGGACATGTCCAGAACAAACAGGGAAGCAAACAAGGCAAACGGTGAGAGACTGCACTCTTCTTTGCTGAATGAAAGCTTATTTCAGTTGCATTTGTTGCTTAGTATTCATAATTATTTTCACTGCAAATTATTTCACTGCAAGAAAAAAGAAGGGAAGGGGAGCTAGTTCTCTTGAAATTTACAGTTTAACGTAATTTTGTTTTGAAGAATAACTTCAATAAAAGTTAGGTCCTAATATTTGATATTTTCAGTATAGCATCCCATTTTTTTCAGTAATCTGTGGCAGCTATAACTTTGTCTACCCTGACTTCAGTTTGCTCTAGTAACTGATGTTAATTCTGTGCTTTATTAAGAAAAAGTAACAATACCGAATTTTGTGGTAGCATAATTTTTTGTTGATCCTGTGCGTGTAGTTTTTTAAGATGATTTTTAAGAAGTTAATAGAGTATTTGTCATCAGTCACACTCTGCACCTGAAGACTATAATACTGACAGGTCCTATTACTAAATACTGCAGAACCTTACCAGACACTGTCAGCTCCCTCGTTCAAGTGATTTCCAGAAGCATCATAAAACTCATCCACACGCAGATTTCCATCTGCATCATGGGCAGAGCTGAAGTTTGTAATTGTACGAGTGGGAATCCCCAGACATCTAAGCACTAAGGAGAGAATGGAAAACCGTAGTCAGAAAGCACTATTTCCAGAATATGATGTTTGATATAACAGATGAATATTCCAAAATATTTTCACGTAGAAAGTGTTATTAGTGCACAGAGTCTGTGCAGTATTATTGTATGCATTACTTAAATCATACCTGTAGTTAATACTGCTGCAAAAACCCAACACTGTCCATATCTAACAGGCTTGTATCCTGATTTCTTCCAGTTTTGCAGGATTTCACCACTTCCAGTCCAGCTGCTTGGACTTTTCCCACCATCATAATTTCCACTCCAGTTTCCTTGTACCACCCCTTGGTCATCATTGGCATTGACCTGTAAAAATATTCACAAAATTTATGATAACATAAATCAAGAGTTTACAATAGATGAAGTAGTGGTGGAGGGGATGGAGAAAAGTTTTGAATGGCACTTTAATGGACAAAAGTCATTGCTTCTTGAGTTGGCCTTCAGGAGGAAATCTCATCTTTTCAGAGAAATTATAGAAGTGTTCTTATAAGTAATGAAAAGAAATTAATCACTGTTTCTCCCACCCAAATGCAGTAGCACCCAGCAAGATGACAAACACAAGTTTATGGTGAACCTTTCTGTTGTGAGGTGGCAGCTTTACCACTGTGTGATGGAACGACATTGTAAATGCATATAATGCAGTGAATCTGTCAGAATGTGCCTGCATGATAACAGGATGAACTCTTAGCAAATGTATAGACAATGTTAAATTAGGGGAAGGAGCAGATACAAGAACTGCAGGGTCACTTTAAGCATCTTGAATACTGGGTCAACAGAAATCTCATGAAATCCAGGATGAAAATATGTAGAATTCAGGATTCAGGGCAGGAAACCCCCATGCATTAGTACAGGCTGGGAAGTAGCTTGCTGAGTGACAACTCAGCTGAAACGAACCTGGGAGTTACAGTAAGTGCCAGAAAATCAGAATACTGAAGGAAGCTGTTACAGGCCTTCAATTATCACTGTGCCAGGATTACTGTCCAGCTCCTCTTTCAGGCTTCTCAGTTCAGGGGAATGTTGTGGCACTGAGCAGGGTCCAGGAGACAGGGCTACCAAGATGGTCGTGGGCCCTAGAGCACACAGCTTACAAGAAGCTGAGAGTGCCAGGCTAGTTCAGTCTAGCAAAGATGAAGATAAATGAGACTATAGTAAGAGCTTACAACTGTTTGTATGGGGCATTCAAAGTCAGGAGTCCAACTTTTCTCTGCACTGGTATATTACATGCCAGGAGGCAATGACAGAAGGTTGTAGCTTGGGAAGACCATATTGGACATAAGAGAAAAATTGATCACTAAGAAGACAGTATAGCTCTGGACTGGTCACCCAGAGGGGCAGTGAAACTTCTGTCCTTGGAGATTTTCAAGATAACTTGACAAATCCATGGATGACCTGATCTAGTGCCCCTGCAGAACCCCTTCAAATGGGAAGTTGGATTAAAGACCTCCAAAGTGCTCAGCATAACAACCCACAACATAGCTTTGTGTTTGAATACTGGATATCAAAGCATTAAGTGTGAGACATACATAAATGGGACAAGTCTAGAAGGCTGAGACCAGACAACAATTTAGAGACTTCCCTGGCCCGCATTTCTTCTTTGTGGTGCATACAAACAGTGGCCTAAAATTTTCTGGAAAGTGAACAGTCAGTAGTTTGGACTTTATGAACTCATTGCTTACCATTGCGCTGAGAACGCGGCCCAGATATTTGGGATCGTATCGGTGAGATACATCTGTGGCAGGATCCTGACGGTAGTTCAAGCTTCGGTCCAGCATGGAAAGGCAAATATTGAGGATATCTGCTTGAAACTATGTTATACAAATATATTAGTGTATTGGAAACACAGATCATTCTACTGTACTAAAATACACAGATAAGTAGAATACATGAGCATTTAATATTTCTTTACCCACAAGATGAAAACTTGCAGCTCAGCCAAGAATTCCACATAAAAACAAGCCCTTGATAAACCATGGAGATTAAAACTCTAAGGGGTGTTCAAAACTCAGAATGTGTGAACTGACAGCCAGGTCTGTGCCATTCAATAATGCTCCTCTATACGTCGCAGCAGACTCTTAGATTTCTGTTGGCTACTTCTCTGTCCTAGCTCATATCACCAAGTAGTCAACTGCAAATTTTCTCATTAATCAGTATAACAGAACTTGATGTGAGTTCTAACTGCAATACCAGACTCCTGGTCTTCTGAACTGTATACCTGCGATAAACATTAAAAAATAAACAAGCTGATCATCCAGCTTATGTGAAAAACAGAGCACAAAGCACTGGCTGCTGGTTCAGTGCTGTGTTTACCTGGCCAAAGTTCCATCCAAAGCTGTTGATATGATTATTGTTGCCAGCAAAAATGATACCAAACTCTTCTAGCACATATTCCTCACACTCAGCCTTGTTAGGCATGAACACATGATCACCTGAAAAGCCAAAGGAGAGGTAAATACAATCACAGCAGGCAAAATAAATAAACCTCCAGAGTTTTGGCAGAACTTAATCTGCAGTTTGGGGGGGGAGCCAGGGGGTCTCCAGTAAGTACGTGATACAGAGTTGGTTTTATGTACCAGAAGGTCCTAAGACACCATTATATGCTTTTCTTTTCTCACTAATATGTGATGTGGTGAATGTTCAATCCCCATACTACAGAAGTGTAGGTCAAGTAGAGAAGCTGAAAATACTAATCAAACTACAAGTAAATCAGTTCTTTCAGGGGAATGCTGATATGTTCATACCTGAAGACCAAGGGTTGAAGAGCAAAACAAAAGTGCCAAGGGCTACTGGAGATGAGCTGCCAGGTGAAGTACTTTGAACACTCAGCTTGTAACGTCCAATGACAGCATTAGCTGGGCTGGAAATGGAGATGCTCACGGAGTGGGAACTGGTGGACTGAAGAACTGCGCTCCAGCCCTCCTTGCTTGCTGTGCTGGAGATACTAAATGTGGCTTGGGTCTTGGCCTGCTTGGAGGGTTTTGGACCTTTTAAGGAAAATAAACATCTTTTTTCTTTTCAGCTTGCTGTAACTTGTCAAAAAACCCATCTGAGATCTAACCCTTTTATTAGATTAATATGGCATATGTTTGAAAAGGAATTATATCTTCTAGCTAAGAAGGAAGTAGTACAGCAAACACTTCAAACACTACTTAAAGCAGCATGTTGGTTCTGAGGTATTAACTGGTTACCATACAGCACATACCAGGCCAAAAGAATGTGGCTTAGGCATTGCAATTTCTGTGAAAGACGTTGGGAGCCATACCTGTTTCTGCGATGAATGTTAAGGTTTGCTCAGGCTGTGTTGTTCCATTGAAGGTGATTACAAAGGCCTGACCTCTCCTCACAATCAACTCTTTGCTAGAGAATTTACTTGTGTGGTGATCTCTACCATTTTCTTTCACGTGCCAGTCGATACTTGGCTGCGTCAGAGCTAAGAAGAAGTGAGAAGTACATGAGAAGGAGGAAGAAGCGCATAAACAATTGCAAAAATTGCATGTTACTTTCTGTAAGTAGCTAATAAAAATGTGAAGTTTCAACCACAAATGGAAATAACTTATTTCTGAGCATTTTATTCTGTTTTGAGAGAGAGAGAGAGAGCTTACATCTTTAAAAGATTATTAAAAACTATCTGCGTTATTATTAAAAAGTAGTATATCCAGTACTAAAGGAAAATCAGAAAATAATCTAAGAGGAGAGAACTATGAGCGAATGGAACACCTGTGAGTTGCTGAATACAGAATCCAGCTGAACTCAGCTAATTCTGTCATGGTTTCGTTCATCCCATGACATGATGACTGAATAAGAAAGAAACCAGAAGAATGTTTCTGCATTTTAAATTGTGATGAGTTCCCTAACCACATCTATGTTACATGTACCTCTGATATAAATACCAGTTCTTATCTGTTGAAAGCACCTAACAAGAACATCAAATCAGAATTGAGTTGGAAGAGATTCTTAAAGAATCAAATCAACCCTCCTGCAATGAGCAGGGATATCTGCAGCTTAGTTGGGTCATTTGACAGTGAGAGAGATGGCAGAATTGGAGAGAAAACACTACTAAAATCATTTATGTGAAATAATATGGCGTGAAATGCTCTTGTGTGCAAGCTGTATCTTTATCAGAGGCCAAAGAATAAGCATCTGAGGTCAGTTTGGCTCTGACATAGACAGAGCCTATGGAGGGTTCATTAGCAGATTAACTTGATGATTGAAATGAAGTGCAGAAGAAAAAGATATTAGTGTGTGTGTTCTTTAAAAATTATTTTTAAAATAATTTTAAAATAATATTTTATTTTTAAAATACTTTTTACTCTCTTTCTCCCTCCTCCCCTTCCACCTCATAGAGAGGAAGAATAAGAAAGTCCTTAGTAATGGGACTGGGTTGTTACTGAGTAAAAAATCAGCATCCTGTGTTCACCTTGATTCATCCATGGGGAGGTGGTCTTTGCAGCATAATCTTCAGCTTATCAAGTCAGTCAAGCATTGAAATAACTACATTTGTAGCCTTAGAAATGCAGTCACGTTTCAAATGGGGCGAATACTTTATTCTTTTTTTTTTATCTAGGCAAGCAGCATGTACTTTAATTTTTTAGGAATGTACCTATTTAAAAAATAATAATCTTCAGAAACTCAACAATAAACCACATCTGTTATAGAACAGGCCCAGGGATGAGGAAAACTTGTCTTTAGAAAGACAGAGATTAGCTGCCAAGGTTGGAAATGCAGCACAGTAGGCAATTTGCATAAGCATAAATTTTAGCAGCAAATCAAAATCCTTACATTTTTGTATGCTCTCAATTTTAACTTCAGGTTTCAACCTTTTCTGTGCACTGTAACCTCCCTCTGCCTTTTCAGTGATACCTTCTCCTCTCCTGTTGTGTCAGATTTGTTGGTCTCCCATTTGCACCAGGCTGACAACTTAAAATACCTGCAAACTTTCCCTTCGCTTTCAGAGCTGGAATATACATCTTATTGATGTAAGAGAATAACAGAGAACCACAAAAGGGCTTGCCCCCTTGCTCACCTTGGCCCATATCTGATCGATATGTCCTGTAAGAGCAGCTTTGGAGTTTTCCTCTGAATGGCCTCCTCTACTTCTGTTGACTCAAGGAGTGATTGGTGCCTTTCACTTATTTAAAGTCTACTTGTAAAGCTTTTCCTGTGGGAGGGCGGAGCTTCAATAGCTGTCTTTGCTTCCCAGCCCTTAATGTGACCAAAGGGGTTGAGGATTCTTTTTTTTTCCCTTTTTTTCCTTAGGACCAACATTCTGATCTCACTTCCCTGCAACCTAATGTAGGAAGCTTGGACAGTATAACAGAATGGCTTAGGGTGGAGGAAACATCATAGATCATCTGGTTCCAAGCCCCTGCTATAGGCTGGTTGTCACCTACCAGATCAGGTTGTCCAGGGCCCATCCAACCTGGCTATATTTATGCTTAGAAATCTGGTCAGCCATTAAAAGTTTCTTATTGTGTTTGAATTTATAAGAATTTCAGTGTTTATTTGTTTTTCTTTCTGTTAGAATAACAACATTCTAGTAAAAGCGTAACTGCTTCTTGCACCACATTGTTTTTAATTTGGAATTCTTCATGAGCAGTATTTACAGTGACATTCTTCTAAAATTAATCCATTGAATCCATTTATTTCCTGGAGCTACTTCCATGAATGCTTCTCAGCACTCAGGATCAGCAGAATTTTTGGGAAAGATAGGACAGTAGTTTTATCACATGCACAATCCAACTGTAATTTAAGAAATATACAACTTCAATTCACATACAATTAAGGTATTTAATCCCTGAAGCATAAACATCTGGACATGACTTACTGGGGCTGCCTCATTTCCTTGGGAAATTGGACCGTCCTGTCTCTCCTCTCACTCCTTTGTTGGATAATTAAGCAAGGAATTTCATCACCAAAATCACTCCTGCTACCCTAGATGCAGGAAGTCAAGTATTTTTCTACAGTTATAGTATATTTGTAAACCACTAGGAAGGGACCTGGGGCCCTGAAATAGCAATGTGGACTGACTCATGTCAACACTCTCCAGGACCAGAACCTGCTGATGGAGCTTGGTCAAGTCTATAAAGAAAAGCACTTGGCTGAGATCTCTTCTAGGTCCTATATATTGCCCAAGACACACTTCCTTTTTCTTTTTTTCACTCTTTGTCCTCCATTCCAAAGGAGATGCTCCTGAAATGTGGAGTCCTCAGTACAGGAGAGAAGTGGACCTGCTGGAGTGCATCCAGAGGAGGGCCACAAAAATGCTCTGAGGGATGGAACACCTCCCTCTGTGCACAGCTGGGGCTGTGCAGCCTGGAGGAGAGAAGGCTGCAGGGAGACCTGAGAGTGGCCTGTCAGTATCTAAAGGGACTGTGAAAATAAGACAGACTCTAGCAGGATCTGTGTGATAGGACAAATGCAGATGGCCTGAAATGGAAAGAGATCTATATTCAATATAAGGAGGAAGGTCTTAACAATAAGGGCAGTGAGGCACTGATACAGAGCACCCAGAGATGAGGTGGTGGCCCATCCCTGCAGACACTTAGGGTCAGGCTGGAGGAGCTCTGAACACTGATGGAGCTGTGGGTGTCCCTGTTCACTGCAGGGGAATTGGGTCAGGTGGCTTTTAAAGATCCCTTCTAACACAAACTATTCTATGATTCTATGAGAATACCTCACTTATCAGGGCACATGTTACAGCATGCCAGGAAATTCCTGGAAGCTCAGATTTTCCCTTAGGATCTTGGCAGGAATGTTACAGCTCTTTCCAGATGGGAAGTTGATAGTGACATATACTAGCATGGCAACTTCAAAAGCTACCAAGGGACCAGCACCTAGAAATGGATCAGACAGTACACAAACTTCCCAGACAGCTCCCACATAGCCAGACAGGAGCTGGTGCTTACAGCCTATTGCATTTAAAGGTAATCCCCCACCTCTCCCAGTTACACACACATCCCTTCCACTGAACTGGAGTAAAGATGTCATTTGGATGTTGTAACTTACAGTTACAG
This sequence comes from Perdix hodgsoniae, assembly GCA_035772895.1. NCBI lineage: Eukaryota > Metazoa > Chordata > Aves > Galliformes > Phasianidae > Perdix > Perdix hodgsoniae. The sequence goes on from JAPSGF010000017.1 coordinate 1,681,838, forward strand.
TTGCACACTCATCAGAAATACCTTTTTGCAAGCTCTGTTCACTGTTTGACTCTGCTTATTTCTTCTAAGAACTTCAATCCAACATGTCCCATCCTATGGCCAGCACTCCTAATTCTGGTACACAAACAAGATGCTTGCAGGTGTGACTCACACCTTAGTGGTAATGACACAAAACTGACAGACACAAGCAGAGATAATTGAATGTGAGGCTGTGAAACAAATTACTGAATGCTTAGTAGCAGTAATGTGCTGCAGACTGTCAAAACTCTTAGGGAAAAAAAAGTGTTATCAAATTTTCAGGACCATTTACAGCACTTTTCCCATTCTTTAGGCATCTTTCCTTTCTCTTTCTGGATTCTGTTAAACCAAATCCAGTACAGGCTGGTCCACAGATGCACTGAAACTTTCTGGAAAAGAAAGAGTGTTTGTATTTGCAGGATGTGTGATTTTGGGACATGTTCATGTGCGTGTGTGAAAGTAATCATGGGCACACACACCTGTGCACACACACACAGCTTTTTACATTAAAATTGTGCATGGCACTTTGAGGGGAAACCCTGGGTACTTTTGACTTCTCTAACTGAACTTGAGCTTGCAATATGACCTGAGTATTTCACAAGCAAGAGCTGGCTGTGATCAGCAAATAACAGTTTGTTCGTTAAATGCTGCTATTGCTTCTTGCCTTCGCTGTGATGAGAAAATTGTGGTTAAGAAGGACACATTGATGTATCACACCTAAAAAGGAAGTTTTTAGGGATTGCCTTGCCTAAATGGCTTGTCTAAGTTATTGGCATATCGTTGCTTAAAAGGAAGTGTTACAATGCAGAAACAATTACTTTGTGGTTGTTTCCCCATTGCTACAGTGGAAAGTTTTTACTGTCTATTTTACTGTCCGTACAGTTCTTCTCTTAAAAGGAAAGATTTTTCCTAATCACTCCAATCTTTCAGATTGCCTTCAAATTGTGTTTGGCCATTTATTTGGTCTGCTGAGAGAAGGAGATAGATGATGGAATCAATACCCTTATGCCCATTGTGTTCACTTGATTCCCTCCCAGGCCCTGAACAAGTGGACATCTAGATGATATTACACTTAGCAGATGCAGTCATTAAGGAAGCACCATCAGGCCAGGCAAACAACAGATGCTGCTGATGAACACCAGCACAAGTAGTTCAGTCAATAACGTGAATTACTTCAGTGATTGTAATGGATGAATATTTGTATCCTAAGAGTTTCTGCAATTGAGTCTCATTAAGCTTTTTGACCATGGTGTAACTGTGCCTGTTTTAATCTCCATGAGGGGAAAACAACATCTCTCATTTCTGCACTTCATTCTCTGCTCTATGGATGGTTGCTTTTTGATTAATTTCCTAAACTTTTCTAGTTTATATCACATAAATCCAGCACAGCATGAACTACATGCCTAGAAGTAACTCCATTTTTACTGAGCTCCCAACAAGTTGGACCTAAGCAAGAACAAAGCCAATCATGCTACTGTGTCTTGATTTAATATCTTTCTTGCTATGACCTTACTCCTGGACATCTGTACTGATCTGTCTGCATTATAAAGTCCCTTTCACAGTAACTTCAACATACAGTTAAAATGATATTGCATTTTGCTGACTCTGAATCTCCAGGAAGGAATCTAGTTGGTATTCGTGCTCATGGGACAAATATTCCCATTAACACAAGATTAATTCATACTTGAACAACTCTTGACTCATGAAGTTTCACACTACAAGATAGTTTGCAGTTTGCTATAATTTCTACTGCTCTATTTGCAATTTTATAATACTTAGTTGCAGTATGGTAGTGGATGGATGATCTTTTTTCCTTGGTGTCTTTTGAAAAATTCAGGAAAGAAAATGCTGAAGTAACCTACTCAAAATCTCAACATGTAGAATACCTCGACAATTCAGAGCCTTTTACAGATAATAACCCTACAGAATAAAAAACATATGGTAAATTATTCACTTACCCACTCCTTATTCAGGAAGATATTTATTTATTTGTTTATTTATTTATTTATTTATTTGCACTTACCAGCCATGCTTCCTTGCTCCTCTGTGTCTTGGGCTTTGTATTTCTGTGAGCAACTGTAGAGGTTTATGATAAGACTTCAAGCTTTGGCTGCGTGGCAGCATTTATAGAGAAAACTTTAGGCCTCTCCTTCAGCTCAAACCAATTGTAATTCACATTAGGTGGGTGAGGCAGGTAAGTCATTCCAGTGGGCATGTAAACTTCCTAGTGACCATATATTAGCTCATGGGTTTTAACACACCACACTTATGCAATTCCAGCTATTTATCCCGAGGGTTGACTGAGATGCTCAGAAAAGTAGAACATTTAATTGCATACTTGGAATCCAGAATTCACATCCCATGATGCGTCACTTGGGAAGAGAAGAGAAGATTTTTTGAGTCAGAATGAGTGAATATCTTTTCCTAGCATGATCCACAGATGAGTGTTCACAAAATAAAAGTATATATTCATACGAAAATTAATATTGTTCCCTCCCTATGAATATGCTCATAAGTCTTACAAAGAAACAACATCACTTTTCACTCACCTCAGTAGTCCTTGTTTTGGGATCACTGAATCTTTTTGGGCTCAGTGATGCTTTTGTGTCAGCCTCCCCTTAGAGTCTCTGTGAACTAATAGCAATAGCATTAATGCTGTACATGTCAAGTAAGCTGCTATTAAATTGATGAACCACTGAATGGTGAATAGCTCTGAGGAGTGGATCTCCAGCAGTAATTCTCCCTGCACAAAGGGAAACTTCATCCTCATAAAATTAAAGAAAACACTCATTTTGTAGCAGGTACAAATTAAGACTATAATTTGTGCTTCTATGGTGACTACTTAACAAGTTTCTGACTATAAAGGCCCAACATTAAAAGCTAAAGTACTTTGATCTGCATGTACAAGGAGGGCGTTTTATAGATACAAAGAAAATGAATTCATTGGCATGACTTCATGGTATTCCTCTTTTTTCTGGCTAATTTTACTTTTTTTTTTCTTTTTTTTCTTTTTTTTTTCTATTAGTCTTCTGGCTATTTGATTGTGGATCTTTCTATCTTTTTATATGAGAACTTCCATTTTTTATGCTTACTCTCATTTGAATAAGGTATTTTGTCTCATTTTACTATTGCTTAATCTCACTTATCTACAATGAGGAGCAGAGCCTGAAGCAATCTCAGGAATGTTAGTGCTCACCTTGAAGAACTTGAAGAGTGAAATTTTCATAAGATGAGGAATGGGCAAACGTAATAGCTGTGCATAATAAAATGGAGTAAGAGCCATGGGAAGGAGCCTAGAAATTGCCATTTACATCAACTAATTTGGTCACGGAATCACAGAATGGCATAGGTTGGACCTTAAGGATTATCTGGTTCCAAACACCTCTGCCATGGGCAGGGTTGCCAGTTCCTGGAAAATAATGGAATAGATAAACTTGTTAGCATCACCAAGATGATTAAAATCTACCATGGACTTTTTAAGAAGTTAGCCAAGCCCACCCTTTTTTTTTTTTCCTGTTTCATATAACCTTTGATTTGTAGCAACATCCTACACTGTATTTTCGTAAGCATACTTTGAAGACATTATTTACACAAAATTTCTGTGAGCTAATGGCATAATTTGCAGGAATAAAGCAGGTGGCACGTTGTCCCAGTGTTTCACTGTCCAACTGGAAGGGCGTAGCAACGGCAGTGCCATGAAAAGCTGTCTTGGAGCTTTCATCTTTGCTAAATATGCCCTGTCTGTTGTTATTAGGACTTCAGATGAAATACTGTGTCCAACCCTGAGCACACAGTTGAATCAGTCTAAAACAGAGGCAGCTGCAGAGATGTGATGACCATTTTTCAAAAATGTGAGGTGGTTACAAGAAGAGGAGCCTAAAAATCTTTAGTCTGTCATACAAATGCTAAGGTGAAGTATAAATTAAAATGTTGGCAGTGAGGATAAGTACTGAACTAGACCCTCTGTGGAGGTTGTAAAAGTATATGTAACTGTTTGTCACTGGAGATTAAGAATGGACCGAATGAATGTCGGTTGAGGATGATAAAGACGTGTAGTCAACCTTACCCCAGGGAACTTATTTTGATGTCAGATCTGTCACAGTGGCATTTTTCCCCTGTTGTGCATTCTTGGTACTTGAAGTTGAGCTGTCACATAGGGAGGGCCTGAGCATAGGTGTCTTACATATCACATTCATCTTAAAGGCTCATTTTGAGGAAGGAATTGAATGTTTTGAACAGAAACAGAGGAACAAAAGCACAGTATTTACCCAGTATAGAATTGGAGGTTCTTGTTTCTGCCAATACAAATGAGTTTTCAAGGGAAGCCCCACGGCACTTTACTGCTCTCCTTGTGAAGGGGAAATCTACCCCACTTTCAGTCCCTTCAGAACTTGCTCTCTGAAAGAAGGAATTTATACGACCCTAAAATAATCATGTTATCCTCTTGCATAGAGAAAAGCTGCCTCCTTTATAGAATCCATTAAAGTTCTTTGGCTTTCTGTCCCTTAGAGCAATGAATTTCACATGCTAATTATGAGTTGTGTAAATAATTTTCTAAACATTTCCTTTCACATTTAAGATCCGCGAGTTCTTAACACTGTCAGTGTTGAAAAGTGCCCACAGCTTTCCTTCACTTATTGCTCAGTGTTTTGCATTCCTGTCATTTTTTATCACTATTTTTATCACAATTATGGAATTTCAGATTTTTCAGGCTCTTGTCATGCTGATGTCTTAGTTTGAGTATGCCATGTATTTCTGAGACACAATTTCTTCTGTATACTTCCTGATATGAAGAAGAGAACAGACTACCAGTAAGCATTGTGACAGTGATTATTGGTTATTTCCTGATCATTTATTTATTTATTTATTTATTTATTTATTTATTTATGTAGTTTTGATTGGTTGATTGGTTTTGTATGTTTTATGCAATGCTCAGCTCAGCCCTCAAGACTGTATTTTTGGATCCTGTACAAAGAAATATGATATATGAGGATATAAAATGACAAGATCCTGGACAAGTTGTTCAGATGTGTAAATGGTTAAAAAGGTGCATATTAGAAATCTTTAAAGGATTTCTAATCCAATCTGATGGCTGTAATCCATAATAAGAAATGTAAAGATTGGAGTGAATTAAATTAATTTGCAAGAAGCTTGTAAATAGCATGTTCAGGAGCTGATAATTGTAATGAAACCTCCATAATAGGTGGGAAGGCAAGTGGAATCACTTGTTTGAAAGAGAATACTGGGGTTTTTTTGGAGGCAACAGATCAGTCTGTATTTGCATTTTAGAGTCAAGTAATTCTCTTTGCAGATTTAAAGGATCATTAAATCATTGAAGATGGTGCATCGTATGACCAATACTACAGGTTTTGTTTTTCTTTTTGGAAAGGAAAATGAAACATCTTTAGCTGAACAAGGAGGTAAATGCCTTCCATGTTAAGATAACAGAAGTGGCTGCCATTTGTAGCTGCTAGATTCATCAGTAAAAACTTACTATTTGGACAGGATTTGCTTTTTAAAGTCTAAAGACACTTTTAATTACAAAAGATGGGAATGGATGTGGATACGGAATATGTTCTCACTTGCAGGTATTTTGTCCGTTTTAGTATTCATCTTGAGTCTCTGGAAGCATAATTTCACAGCAAGAGCATCCATTGCACTATCAGCTTCTCAGGGAAACCAACCAGATAGGTGCAGTAACCTGATATCCTAAGTCCCACCCCAGTACATTATTTAATCGTGTCTTTTGGGAAAAATGTTGAGCAAATAACAGTAATTTATTCATAGAATCATAGAAGGTTGGAAAAGACCTCTAACGTCACCCAGTCCAACCCCACCCCACCATGCCCACTGCCCGCGTCCCTCAGTGCCACACCTCTGCAGCTCTGGAGCATCTCCAGGGATGGTGACCCCACCACCTCCCTGAGCAGCTGTGCCACTGCCTCACCACTCTTTCAGACTATAAATTCTTCCTAATATCCAGCATGCTCCTCCCCTGACACAACTTGAGGCCATTCCTTCTTGTCCTCTTCCTTGTGTTTTGCAAAATAACCATTGGCATGACTTGATAACACAAGGGAAGAACAAGTCACAGGTACCAAATGTCACTCAGTTTTAAACAGCAGCTGTTGGTGTTAACAATAATGATATATTGACCACTGCAAATGATTTTATCTTTTCTCTTTCCATTCAATTTAAAATACTCAGTAATATTCTCTCATTATCCAAAGGGGAGCAACAGGAAAGAAGGAGACAAACTCTTCAGTAGGGTCTGCAGTGATAGAACAAGGTTTCAAGCACCAAGAGGGTAGATTCAGTTAAATATAAGGAAAAAATCTTTTACAGCGATGATGGTAAGGCACTGAACAGGTTGCCCAGAGATGTGATTGATGCCCCATTGCTGGAGGCTTTCAAGGTGAGGCTGGATAAGGCCCTGGACAACCTGATCTAGCTGTGGTGTCCCTGTTCAATGCATGGGAGTTGGAATATGTGGCCCTAAATATCCCTTCCAACTCTAAGGATTCTATGATTTTGAGAAACCATAAAATCTGAAGTGCTTTTTAACCTGCGAACTGCATTTTGTACCTGAAGTCTGTTTTCTAAACCTCACATATATGAAGGTAAACTGAACCACTCATTTTATTGCCCTTCTTCTGTCCAGGCTGCTCACATTAGAACTGTTGAGCACATATTACTGTACAGAAATGTTTAGGACATTTCCTGTAATTTCATACTTGGGACAAGTTTTGAGAAACCAGCTTGTCATAACAGTTATTTCTTCCCTTAGAACTGTAAAATAAGAACTTCTTGGTGTAATAACAGAAATTGTAAATGTGCCAAATCTCCTTTGGTTAAATATATATATTTATTTATTTATTTATATATGTATATATTGCCACAGAAAGACAAGCTATTGCAAGCTCGCTGTGTCCTTGCTGTCCTAAGAAGCTCCCTCTGTTTTTTTATATGCTTCTGTAACCACGATATTCACTTTTATTTTAAATTTTGAATATGGGAAAGCTAATTAGAAGGTTGTATAAGAGGGGAACCTGATTATGTTTTAAACAAAGCTGATTTCAGTCGCCCCTGCTTGTTTCTGTATTGATTTCATTATCCAAACATATTTGTTTTCCATGCCAACATGCTAACGAGGATGAGGATGTGTATGTCTGGCTGGTCCAACCAGCATGACTTGTGGTGAAATGGGGTAAAGGCCTCCAGATCCAAAGTCACCATCATATTTTGTGGGTTCTTCAGGCCAAGTAACCATGTGGTCACGTTGGATGTCCCTTTTGTACCCTTCAGGTCTGTGGTGTTTGTCTGCAACACATTTTTAGAAATGGGGAAGCGATGAAGATTACAGGAGTGGGAACTGGCCTACCAGACAGCAGCTGTCCTTCCATCTCCTGGAGGCTGATCTTTCTGTCTCTCCCTGCAGTTTACAGCTGCCTTCACCTCACCTGTTGCCCCCAGCAACCACACCTACCTTCACGTGGGATTAGTGTTGGAGGGGATTTGCAGAGATGTCCCCTTGCTAAGAGAAGGTACAGCATTAAGTGTGGAATACAGTGAATATGCAAAGGATCTGTTCCATGATGGCTCCATAGGCATCATGCCCTACAGCCTTGGATGCTGGCAGCAGCAGGAGAGGTTGATGTGCCTCTCTTGCCCCCCATTGGAACTCCTACTGCGTGAGATTTGCACATCTGATTATAGTGAGCACTTCCCCAGGAAACTCAAAATCACTACAGAGTTAGTCCTTCATTGAACACATTGCGGCTGTGTTATTCACATTTTTGGAACTCGCACGTGCTCTGCAGACAGGGTATTTACCACCGGCAATCCAAAAGAATCTGCAGTCTGTTGCTTCAGTAAACAGCACAACTCGTCCATCCGGCCCTCAGAGTTGGCTTGGAACGCGACCAAACGCCTTCGGGGATGGGGGGGGGGGGGGGGGCGCCCCCTGCGCGCTGCTGCCCCCTGCTGGAAGAATAGCGGTACTACAGGCGCTGTGTACAACAGAGGGCTCACTGCCGCCGCCTGCTGATCCACGCGTGAATAGGAGCGCAGAGACTCGCGCCCCGCTATCCCACGTATGCGCGAGCTGAGCGGCACCTGCAGTACCGCATTTCATCCAACAGGCGGCAGCAGCGAGCACCACGGCACTGGTGCGCATGCGCAGGGGCTGGGGCGGTCTTAAGGAAATGTGTCTCTCCTACAGCGGAGTATTTGGGGTGTTTTAGGGTGCGCTGAAGTTGCTGGAGTTCATTGTTGAGCATCCAGTGCTGCAGCCAGGGGCCTGGGCTGGCCAGCCGGGCACTTGGGAGAGCTTCTGGCTGTGGGTTCTGCAGGCTTGCTGCTGCCTGCCTTTCAAATGACCCTTATGCTGTAGGGAATGGCAGTTTCCTATCCGGATCTTGCTCCTCTACAGCTGCAATCTTCCTGAGCATTTTTTTTTCCACCTCTTCGCAGTGCACTGTGCTATACGTATGGATGCTTGACCTCTCCTGGCTTCTCCTGGCATAGCCTGTGCTGTTCCAGTGTGATTCCTTGGGCACGTGGCTGTGTCCCATAGCAGGGCATTGCATTGCAGCCACTCCAGTTTCCTGCCCAGCTCCCTGGCAGTGCAACACAGCGAACTCCCTGCCCGTGTCCCCACATGGAGCGAGCCCCGGTGTGCTGGGCTGTGCAGGAGTCCTCAGGAAGAAGGAACGTGAGGGAGGAAGGCACCATGGGGTGGGGTTTTGTCCTTCACCGCAGCGAAGCCAGCCTCAGCCTGGTATCCGTGATGTCTGCTGGGCAGGGAAGGGATGCAAAGTGGAAGAAATAAAATTAAAATGACGAGGAGCTTGGAGGAGGTTGGCCTAGGGAAAAATAGATGCACTTCTTGCAAATGGGATGGAAAATCTCAGTGTTGCAGTGAGACTGAAAAAAACACAGAGTGAAGCCAAGTGCACATCCCAGAGTGCCTGGGGATGCTGAGCAACTGGTGGGTAAATAACCATTGGCTTTTCTTCCTTGGCATGAGGTGAAGCCTGGCCTTGGAGGTGCCCCCAGACTCCCTGTGCTTTGTCCTTTTCTCCGAGTCATTCCTGCTCCTGCAGATGTTGCTTCCTACTGGGAAAATCTCACTGAGGCTGTTTATCACTTGCTTAATTGCGTTTGTATGCGTGGCACTCAGCAATGGCAATGCCCAGCACGGATCTCCCTCTGGTTCCCCCTTTCTGAGCTGTTGTGAGTTTTCTTGTCCTGTGCCCAAAACCAGGGAAAGTTCTGAGCTGAAGAGAAACACATGTTCTCAGCCTCAGATGTGGTGCTCCATGTGGTGCTATTCCACCCTTCTGCTTAATCCTTTTCTCTATCAATATTTATCCACATAACATTTTTCTTCATTTAAACAAAGTCAAAGCTTTGCTTTAAATATATATATATATATATATATATATAAATTTTCTCAAAGCTGTGGGGAAGGCTGAGGAGCACCGTGTCAACCCAGGTGAAGCTAAAGATGCATTGGTGCTGGAAGCCTCTGAAATATTGTCCCTTGAGCTGTTGCAGTTCTTGTTTTTCTCAAGTATACACCAATATCACAGAACCTGACAGTGGTTTATGTTGGCAGACTCCCGCTGCCTTCATGTATCCATCTTTTGCCAGTTAGATTTGAATCAGTTCTTTGGGTTTTTCATGTTCTTATTTGGTAAACTTAGGTCAGTGTTTTGAGGAACTCGCGCCCTAACACAGTCTGTGGATATAAATCTACTTCAAATTAATCCTAAGCCCACATTTTTCGAGCTGGATCTTGAGTGAGAGGGATTTTTAGTTGATACAACCCAGTGAAAATTTATGACAAAAGATTGCTGGAAGTGTTGGAGGAGACAATCTGCTGAAATGTTTGTTTCTCATGACTGAAGTCAACAACTGGAATTCTGTTTTTTTCTAAGTCAGTGGATTCCTGAAGCCCTGCTGCATCAGGAAAACAGCTGTACACGGCTCCCAAAATATGGGGTGTGCTCCTACAGGTAACCATGTAACTGCAGAGCACATGTGAGGTTCTCATAGAGAAATCCTGTGCGTGGCAGGAAGGAACATGGAGGTGAGCCCTCATCCATCCTCCTGTACCAAGCCAAGATCAATATGTCTAGACCATTGCTGACAGATGCTTGCACACCTTCTGGATAGTGTTAATGTCTCCATCCTTCGGCCTCATTAGACAGTCTGTTCCTGTGTTTCACCTCTCTTTTGCTTTGCAAGTTTCTCCTAACAGCCATCCTAGTTCTCCCTCCTGCTACTTTTGTCTGATTCCCAGCAGACATAGAAAGTAAGTCCTTGCTCCTCTGCAGGACCCTTCTATGAGAACTGTTACTCCCACCTCTGTTTTCCATTTTCCATGAGTTAGCTGGCCCATTTCCTTCCACCTCTGCATAGAGGCTCTTTTCTACACCTGTGGTCACTCTTGTTGCTACCTTCTGGGTTCTTACCAGCTGGAGCCCATCTTTCTTGATGAACCCAAAACCGAATGCAGCACTCCAGATGAAGCTTTGCTAGTGGGGAATGTGAGGTTGTTTTCTGTGTCTCACGTACCACTTTTCTATTTATGAATTCCAGCAAACACAACGTCCTCTTGGCTACCAGGATGTTGTGGCCTTATGAGTACACAGAACACATGAGTGAAATGGGTGAGTGATGTTTTCTCGTCTCTTCTTCAGCACAAGTATGAGGCCAGAGGCTGGCAGCTTGCACAAAGCTGGGCTCTGTGCAGGAGTTGGCAGAGGTGCTCAGGGGCAACGTCCTGTGGGACTGGAGTCTCTGTTACCATAGCAACTGGATGCAGTCTTTAATTATAGATGTGGTTCTGCCCTGTATCCTCTCCATCCTTTCCCCTGTAACAAAGCAACAAATGGAGTGTGCTTCCCTTTGTGTCTGACCTGTCAGAGTCCCAAAAGCCAGGAATGGTGCCAGCTTTGCTGCAGCATAAACCCCCAGCAAGTGCAATGTGAAAGGTCAGTAATCATTAATAACGGGTTTGGTTCTGCTCCATTCAGAGCTTCAGCACTGGGGCTCCAAATACTGCTCACTAAAAGTGGACACCACTAGCAAGGGTGGCAAACACATTAATTCCTACCCTGTTGCAGTGGCAAAGGGCCCCTTCCAGCACTGAAATCCCTTAGGTAGGTTGGATAAAGCACTGCATATACAACTCATGAGATGCCTTTGGTATTTGCATGTGGTTACACATCAAAGCCATCTGTTAGATTTGTTTATTCCTCAGTGACCTATCCAGATTATTTTAGAAATTAACTTTTTAATTAAATACTGTTGGTTTTTTTTGTTTGTTTGTTTTACACCCTAGATTGGGAAGAGTCCCAAACTACAGGAATTATTTACTGGTGCAATATAGTGGAAAAACTCCCAGGTTCCTGATTTCATGGTAGCATTGCTTTCACTCTGTTTGTTAAATTGGTGTAATTTTGTTCTGCTGGCTTATTGCATTAGAGGGATATTTGAGTTGCAAAGCCAAGCAATTGATTGATCTGAATTGCTAAAAGTAAGACTTTCCCATAAAATCCTAATTTCTCTCCCTAGTTTGTCTATCTGTAAATGCCAGATTACACCTTTTTCTTCTTTTCCCCCTCAATAACAGCTCCATCTCTTTCAATGTTGGATACTTTTCTCTTGACATAATCACTGAAAATGGCTGATTTTCTTGAAATTTGTCTTTGACTCCTAGTAGGAGCCAACAACTGCCTGGAAAATTCCAATCTGAGCAATTTTAATGTTGGCAAAAGCTGAATACAAAAGACCTCAACAGGCGCCAACAGTTCTGAACCAACAGTTTGCTGGTTGTAGATTCATTTTCCTCCAATCAATGCCTTCCAATTTGGAGCTGAAAGACTTTAAGGGATGAATGCTGACAACAAGGCTGTTTGCTAAGTGACCCCAGGGCAGTCACCCTAACGTTGTGCTCAGTGTCTCGCTTCACTCCCAGTGTGGCTGCACTGGGATGTGTCTCTGGCAGTGCCATCCCATGGCTTCCTGGAGACCCTTTGATGGCAGCAGAGGAGCTGAGCCATCCAAAAGCCGTCATTCTGGAAGTTTAAAGCCAATTCAGCTTTTATTACAGGATACTACACTTGTGTTTATTACTCAGAAGGAAATGTGTGCGTTTGATAATTGTGCTTTTAACAGTGCATCTCTATTTGAATCACCTGTCTGCAGTGTTCCTCAGCTGCTCCGAGTGGAACAGGGGCTGCTGGCAGTGCCAGAATCTTCCCCCCAGAGGTGACACAGCCATGGGGGGCACATCTTCACATTCCTTGTGCCCCAGCATGCAGCATGGTACTGAACACGTGCAAGAGGTGAAGAAGCTTCCAACAAATGAACAACAGGTGTTTGTTCTTCAGATGTGATGGCAAGGAAGTTTGGGAGCATCCTGGAAATTCCTGATGTGCTGGGGTGTAAATGGCTGAACTGAGGACCTTTGCATTTCAGGGGCTGGGGTTTTGATGTTTAATGTACAAAGCCAAAGGCAGGTAGCTGATACCTCCCTTGAAAGAAGAGTGCCTATGATGGTAATCCTGAAGAATCCCTGTTATTGTTATTGCTTCGGTTGGTGGGATGGCATAGCATAAATGCCAGGAAGTGAAGCCTCATTTGTCAGGTACTGTATGAATCTCAGGGTTGGAAGATTACAGTTTGAGAGATGAGGACAGCAGTGGCACCAGTGCAGAAGTGCCTGTGAGCACAGCAACCATCCCCCCAGCTGGTGACAGCTGTGACCTGTGTCAAATAAGGCACCTTGTTAGAAACAGGTGATGATGATTTCTGGCTGCCACAGGTGCAGCTGGGTCCTGCTGAGTGTCCCTTCAGGGCTGGTGGGGGGGGCAGGTGGTGACTCCCAGACAGATCTGCTGCCCTTCTCACAGAGGAGGGCCGGTGGGTTGTATGGGAAAGCTGCATTGTGGTTGCTTGTCACAGATAAAGCATTTACCCAAACACTTAATTCTGTGTTTTTGTGAGGAGCTTGGACAGCAAAATGCTTTTTAGAGCACTCCATTGCTAGGAGTTCAGAGATGAGAGTAAACCTTCATCTCTAAGTAGTTGCACTTCTTGGATATTTAATCACACCAGGAAATGGCAGTCTCAAGAGAGCAGGAGTGGTTGGGGCAGGTGTTGCATTAAGGGTTTTGCTGTAAGGCTTTTGGAAACCTGAGTGCCCAAGTCTGAAGCAGTTGGTGGTGGGGAACGGACTCAGCCATGGTGAAGAAGGCCTTCAGCCAGGGTCCTTATGTAGTCCTGCTCTGTGCTCCCTGTGGGTACTGCTCTGCTCTCAGCATCCTGCTCCTCTCCCACAGAGCTCATTTGGGATGGGTAATTGCAGTGTTGTTGTGTTGTAGGATTACATCCAGTTTGCTCATTTTGGTTAGTGAGTGCTGGGAGTTAGCAGGGAAAGGGCAGGCTGAGGAGAGCTCATTGAAATGCGTGGGGAGCTGTTCTGTCCCATGTGAAGAAGTTTAATCCGAGAAAAGCCTTCAAGAATGGCTTAATGCAGCCTTCTGCATCGCCCACAAACACTTTGGGGAAAAACAGGGAAGGAGAAGAGTTGCTTTAAAGAGATAAGCTGCTTTAAAGTGATCTTCATAATCCTGAGAATTAAAATGTATTTAATAAAATACATGTTACAGATGCAAAGTAACCCAAGTAAGGCAGGAAGTGACCCTTCCCATGGGCAATTCATGGGATTCCTGCAGCTGTACTCAAGTGTCACTAAAATCAGAGCTTCCCCCATCCCCAGGAGAGGCCAGCCCCCAGTCCTGGCCATGGCATTAAATATCTGCTTGGAAGTAGATCTGAGGGCCATCCTTGCATTACTCTGCAGCTTTCTGACTCCTTTGCAGCTCCAGCATTAATTACTGGTGAATGGCCAAAAAGGAAGAAAGAAGGAGGAGGGCGTTTCCTCAAGGCTGAGGGCAAATGGGAGCAGGGAGCAGCCAAGAAGGGCTGGCTTCATGCAGGGTTTTCAGCTCTGAGTGCAAGTTCTTTGGGGAGGGGAGAGGGGGGGAAGAGAAAAAGAAGAAGTTCAACGTCTTTGTAGCACCACCAGATTGCCCTCCCCGAGGTGTGTGAGCCTGGTGACAGCTGCTGCTGGGGGGAGCCTCTGAGCACAGCTTCCCACCACACGCAATGGTGGTGAGGCAGAGTCCTGGCAGGAATCACCAAGGGATATCTGTTAAGATTTAGAATGCATTTCGCTGCTCATTCAACCTCCATCCCACACAGCTTTTGGCAGGTTGCTTTAATCCTTCTGTCTCAATTTCCTTCAGTGTGAAAGAGGATGTTGTGGTGTTGCCTCCCAGGAAACATCTGAAATTGCTCCCCAGCTGCAGCATCCTTTCAGGCTCTGTGTATGTGGGAGCAGAGCAGTTCTCATCTGTGATCATCTGTGGATGGCACAAATAGGTGCTTGGTCCCCCCTGTGAGAGGTCACTACACCACCTCACAGCTGACAGATGTGGCTCCATCCTGATGGATGCTGGGTGATGAATAGGAGCCACCAGCCCTTGGGGGCCTAATAAATCCCTGGCTGCTGAATAATACAGCAAGGCAAATTGCTTTACAGAATCCAGTGCTTAAAGCTAAATGTTAGATAACATATTACAGGAAGCTGCCTGTGCCTCTGTGCCAGCCCTGCCCAAACAGCACAAGAGAGGAAGACAAAGCATTCCCACAGTGCCTACACACAATCATAGAATCACAGGAGTTGGAAGGGACCTTTAAACGTCTTCTGGTCCAACCCCCCTGCAATGACCAGGGAGATGTGAGTGGGGTGTGGGGAAAGCAGCATTCCCAGGGAACCAAGCACTGCTTTGAGACAGGATCCCAAAGATTTGATCTATGGTATTGACAGGCAGATTTCTCAAATCATTTTACAAATTTCCAAGAAGAGGGATGATGGGACAAAATACCCTTTTGGGGACATTTGTTTGTCAGCCAGCAGAAAAGTCTGTGTGTTTTTCCTCCATGAAACTGCCTTTAGCTTTAGACCTGATGCGAATGAGGCAGATGTGGAAGGTGGTGGTGTTTTGCACACCTACCCACCATAGGGAATAGGCTGGCCCCCAGCCTCATGTCCTACAGGAAGGGAGACCAGGGTGGGTCTGGCAGAGCCATCCCCAGGAAGAGGAGCAGTGATGCGTGTGCTTGTGGTCAGTGAGCGCAGAGAGGCTGCTTAATGGCTGCAGGGCTGGAAATGCATATCCTGGGAAGGGCAGGATACCGGAGGCAGAGAGAGAGCTCTGAGTGTTCTTTGTGGGAATCTGAACCATACAGTTCCCTGGTAACCCATTTGTATTGGCATGTTTCCTACCCAAGTTTGGGTGAGCTGAAATCTTCAGGTCCTTTCAGGACGCAGTGCCCATGTGGCTTCTCTGCCCCTAGATACAAGAGGCCTGCCATCACCTGTTTTTTTCTCATCCAAATCTGAACGTGCAGAGACTGCCCCCTGCCAAGGATTGTTTGCTCTCTACTCTTGGTCCCTGCTGAGACCTCTCTGCCCTTCTTCCCTTCACCTCTTGCAGCCAGCCTAGCATCTCAGCCCTCCCACATCCTCCAGTGCCCCTCTGAGGACCTCAGAATGCTGGCAGAGGCTCTGTTATTTGCACCAGCTGCTACAAACTTAAAAACATAAACGAACAATTTGGGAATGGCTCTCTTGTCCCATGGTGTGAGAAAGAGCTGGGGTAGTAGAGGGCATGCTGGGGGACAAGCCTTGGGCCAGGAGAACAGCAACCAAACCTGCCCTATGCAGCAGAGCCTGCTCCCCCCACAGCACCACGAGCTTCAGCTCCTCCCAGAACAGATTTCGCAACAGAGAATGTAACAATGATGGAGCCCAGCTGTTGCTGACATTGACATCCAGGCTCTGCTTGGCTTTTCTAAAGAGGGCACAGCACTTATGTTTCATTTTTGGATTGTATTTTGCTGGTTGCTTCCAGCATTTTTCCCTGGTATTCCACTATTTTCATGCTCTTGGGCTCTCAGTAGTTCAACCAATCTGCCCCATTCGTCTCAGTTCCTTCTGCACTTTTCAACGCTTATTACAGACCTCTGCCAAGAAACCTGATAATTTTCTTTCCCATTTAAGGGAAAGGATTTTGGACTATAAAAGAAATCTCCATTATATCTTAAGTGTTTCTTCGCTGGAAAGAAAATCCCTGGAAACTAAGGGAATCCTTAAAGGGGCATAATAGGAAGCACTGGAACTGAGCTCATTGCATGACAGCCTTTCCCACTCTTAAGAACAAGCACAGGGCCCTGGGGCTGTGAGAACAATATGGGTTATTGTTACAACTTCTAACTCAATTTAGGATATGAAAACCAACATCCCTCAGCATCGGGAACCAGCCAAAACTCATGAGCCACCAAAGCTGCTGTGCCGGTCTCTGCTGGAAGCCCATTGTTCCAAATGCCATTGCTGTGACAGCTGCAGGCTTGTTTATGTGTGAGGAGCCTTTCTTTCTCACAGCCACTAGTTCACTGTGACCAGTCCAGTGATGCAAATCAGACTCCTCTCCTGCTTCAGAGGATGGACAGGAGATGCCTGACTGCTGTGCAGTGTGGGTGTTTGTGAAGATGTGATGCTTCTCTTTATGCAGGCAGAAGAGGCACTGCAGAGGGATACTGTCACATCTAGGCTCAGCCTGCTTTGCTGTTATAAAATCACAGAATCATCAAGGTTGGAAAAGACCACTAAAATCATCTAGTCCAACCATCAACCCATTACCACCACCATGTGCTGTATGGCCATGTTGTGGTCATGTGGTCATGTTGTGGTCCAAGAAAAAGTGCCTTCCAAACTCTTCTGCCTGGCAGGTTAAATTCAAGTTTGTATATACCACTGCATGTTTGTGTCATACTCTGTGCATTTCCCCTTAAGTACTTGAGGTTTAAAATATTTACTTGTCAATAACAGCTATAATACGCAGGGAGGAAGAGGGTTTGCCATGGGCTGCATTCAGGCATTTGGCTGGCTCCACAGGCTGTGGAAATAACAAACCATAAATAAAGTTTGGAAAAGCTCAGGGTACAAAAATATCAATCAAAGGAATATCTAAAGCAAGAGTGGGTTAGATAACCTTGGAGAAGAGAGAGCAGACAGCACATTTCTGCATCCTCAGGCCTGCACTGCCCCTTGCTGACAAGCTCACCAGCCGTGGAACAAGAAGTGCTGCAGAGAATGGACATCCTGGGGCTGGGAACATTCTCTCCTCTCATCCAGGCTCCCGGATCACCCCAGGCACGGCCATCTGCAGGGTGCCCTCCTGCAGTTCTACCTGAGGCTCAAGCATAATCCTTCATACTGGCAAGGAGAGTGTGGAAGGGTGAACAGTGCAGGAGCAGTGCCTCCATGCTGCCCTTTTGTGCCCCCTCCCTGTGGCTGCTTCCCCAGCCTCTTGCCAGACCATGTGAGTGACATGGGCAGTGTAGCAAGAGTGATGTGGAGAGATACAAATGCCTTGCAAATAAAAATGAATTGCTTCTCTCCCTGTGATTTAGCTTTATTGAATCTGATGCATGTCCCTGTATTAGGCTACTTGTCATTTTCCCTCCAACCATTCTCTTCGTGCAGAAGAGTGGCCTCCATTTGTCACAACAGGAGATATGTGCCCTGGATGCCAGTGCTAATAAACAAATAACCTGCTCTCATACAGCACTGCCAGCTGGAAGTTTGAAGACACTTCATTACCATTAACAGATTTAGCTTCGCAGCCCTGATCAAGAATTTTAATCTGTATTGTAAGAGAAGTAAAGTAGGGTCCAGGGGTGAAATGAAGGGAAAACAAGAGGAGAATCGAAGTGCTCTGGATACTGATTGCAGGTTTCCTTGGACTGAGGAAGCTACTTCAGTAAAGGTGGGATTGGGCTTATCAATGGGATTTATTCCCAAACTTTTCTCACACCTCCACACTAAATGATTTTCTGTGCCTTTATTTCCCCAACTGCAGAAGTGACTCACTTCTCCTTATAAGAAAGTCTGGAGAAAAAATAAAAATAAATAACAATAAAAACCCCAAAAAACTCACTGAGACTTCAGAAGGTCATCTCTAAAGCAGGACAAATTCAAATACCAAAAATAGTAGCATAATAGTGATATAATAGTGATATTGCATACACTAGGCAATGGGAGGCAGATGGGGGTGGAGGGAGAAGCATATGAAATAGGAAGAAGCAGCACTAAGAGTCTTTTTCTCAGGTTAATTACACATACACCAGGTTCGTGGTTTAAAAACCTCATAGTAGGAATTGTCACTACAGAATCCAAGAGGCAAGACCAATCAATGCAAAGGAGAGAAAAGGCTAACGAGCAGAGCTGTGTACCTCTGCTACACCTGCCTAAGCAGGTGAGCTGCATTAAGTGGTGCTAATGTACCCATTAAGTAATGCTAATGAAGGTACAGGCTCCTGCTGAGACCCATTTTCCCCTGTTGGAGGGGAAAGAGAACAGAGTGCTAAAAGGATACTTTGAATGCTGTATTTTCTGGTTAGCAGATGCTCTATTACATAGAGATCAGATCAGAATTCTGTTATTATTCCTTCCATCTCTATCTGCAAATACGTGTAACAATTCTAAGTGCAGGCTTTCCCTTTGATGAGAGGTTGCTAGTGCGAGGGTGATGGCCCGACCCACTCCTTGCATTGAAGCTGTGCAGCTTCACGGAGCTCAGCTGCTCCTAGCTCAGCAAGCAGGGCCTAGAAAACCATAACAGCCCTGCTGGGCTTATCAGCACACTCTGCTTGTCGTTTTTCTCCTGGCACCAATCCCTGCTCCCGCTTTCACGGATGATACCACCGGGAGCTGGAGGATGGTGGGAAGAGTCTTACTGCTACGGAAGGATGCTGCCGCTCTCCTCTCGGTGTTAGATCTGGTCCAGGCACTTCACTCTCTGTAAATCAGCCCCGGGGCGGCAGGGCCAGGTCAGGAAAGCGTTAACCTTCCCTGCAATGCTGCATCCCAGCTCACGGTGGAGCTGCCTTCCTCTCTTCCACCCCCAACTTCCAATTCACTCCAAACAACTCCGGGACAGAATTGCAGGGAAAAGCTGGAGGTTCAGACTAGACTTGTTGATCTCCGTTTCGAGGCAGCAGAAGGAAGTACCGAAGCTTTCCTTTGTGTCTTCACCAAGAGAAGGGTGGGGGAAGGGGGCAGATGCGGCTTCGGAGTTGACGGCAGGCAGGAGCGAGGAGCCGCAGCCGAAGGAAGGCCTTGGAAAGCTTCCTGCCGAGGGATCCGATTTACCTCGCTTCCCTTCCCCCCGCCCCCCGGACTCTGTGGCCAGACGGGAGCGCGGCCGCCATCCCTCCGCCTCGAGGCTGCCCGCGGGGGGATGCGAGCGGGGCCATCCCGGCTGCCCGCCCCGACGCACGATGTAGCCGCCCTCGGTCCCGCACAGCCCCGCGCCGCCTCGCTGGGAGCCCGCAGGAGGAGGTAGGTTCGGGCCGGGAGAGCGGAGCTTTCTCCCGCGTGGGGCTGCGGCCGGGAGCGGCCCCGGGGAAGGGTTGAAGGAAGCGTCGGGGTTTCGCTAACGGCGTGGGGGCACCCGGATCGATGGGGAGAGGGGCCGAGCCCCGGCGCCGTGCCAGATGAGCAGGGAGAAAGCCGTTCCTTTCTGCGCCGAGATTTCTCTTCATGCCATCTTGTGTAAGCAACAGTGCTTGGGGCTGTTATAAGGCACTGGCTTTGCAAGGAAGGCTCGGGGGTGGTTCTTATTCCCATTTTCGTTGATTTTCCTGTTATGCAGAGGGCTGCGTGGGGTATGGGGAGGCGTCCCTGGATAGCCCAGAGAGGTAGAGTGTGTCGTTAGAGTGACTGGAAATACTCCCTCTTTCTCGTTCACAGAGCTTTCCTCGGGGAAATTTGCAAGGCTGGAGTTATAAAAGCCTCTGCTCCTACCTGCCGCTTCCACGGCCGGGCAGAGCAGGGGAAAGTTGCCCGGGTGGGTCGTGGGGGCACCCGGGGTATCGTGCCTGCTGTCCAGCAGGGCCCCATTGCGTGAGGGAACGGCGGGTCCGAGCACTCGGGGACTGTCGATGGTGGGGCCGGCGCGCTCCTGTCCGGTCGCTCCGGGATGGGAAACAACGTACCAGCGCATCCGTGGCTGGCGGCCGGGCGCCTTTTGGGGAGCAGCGCCGAGCGGTGCTCAGGGGAGCTCCCTTTAAGTCAGCAGCTCCCAGCCAGCCCTTTGCCAGAAGAGGCTGCTGAAGCCGTGCCCAACCTCCTTAGCTCTCTAGACGAGGTGTACAGACAACCCTACCGGGCATTGCCTGGGATCCACCGGGAGAGAGGGCAGCACCCGGCCGCCGCCCGGGGGAGCTCGGCGGTAGCCGCCGCTCCGCCACGTGGGAGCGGGCGGCCTTCAGCACCGCGGGCGCGGACAGCGCCTGCCCGAGGCCGCCCGCCCGAGCGGAGCGCGGTTCAGCACCGCGAGGGCGGACAGCGCCGCCGCCTCCCCCTTAGCAGATTAGCGGGGCCGGGCTGCCCCGGGCGGGGATAAGGGCGGCGGGCAGGCGGCCCGAGGGAGCCGAGGTCAGCGGGCAGGGACCCATGGTTGGCTTCTCTTGCAGCTCTGGGGCATGGAGGGGAAGGAGAGGTGAGGAGAGCCGGCCCCCCACGCGCCCTGCCCCACACCGCACCTTGGAGCATCCAGCCTGAGGGGGACCAGCTATGCCTCTGGGGATGAATAAGCATGGATCTCGCTCTACTACCTCTTTGCCTCCGGACCCCACGGAGATCGTCAGGAGCAAGGCCTGCTCCCGCAGGGTCAAGCTCAATGTGGGGGGGCTGGCCCATGAGGTTCTCTGGCGGACCTTGGACAGGTTGCCACGGACCAGGCTGGGTAAGCTTAGAGACTGCAACACACACGACTCCCTCATGGAGATCTGTGATGACTACAACCTGGAGGAGAATGAGTACTTCTTTGACAGGCACCCTGGGGCATTCACCTCAATCTTGAACTTCTACCGTACTGGCAAGCTGCACATGATGGAGGAGATGTGCGCCTTGTCTTTTAGCCAAGAGCTGGACTACTGGGGGGTGGATGAGATCTACCTGGAGTCCTGCTGCCAGGCCCGCTACCATCAGAAGAAGGAGCAGATGAATGAGGAGCTGAAAAGAGAAGCCGAGACATTGAGGGAAAGGGAAGGGGAGGAATTTGATAACACTTGCTGTGCTGACAAAAGGAAAAAGCTCTGGGACCTCCTGGAGAAGCCCAACTCCTCCGTAGCGGCCAAGGTAAGACTTCCACATTTCTTCTTAAGTCTTGTGTATGCTGGCTCATGACTGTGGTGATGCTTACCTGAGGTGTCAACTTGCTACCCTTGCTTTTAGGGTCTTGGCAATTGTGGCTCAAGAGATGCTATGAGTACAGGGGAGAGAGACCTCCCACGTGTGAATGAGGCTTAATGTATATATTTTTGGTGGTTTGGAAGAGATTCAGTTTGCTTTGCCCTGAGGGCAGCCTAGGCTGGACAGTGTGAAAACAGCTCCAGTGACCCCTGGGTTAGCATATGCTGGTTGCTGTGACTGGAGGTTAGTAGACTTGTTTTTTGATGGTCTGTCTTGATGCACTGTGTAACAGAGATTTCTTGGGGCCAAAAACATCTGTATCCTATTGCTCAGCTAAACTATTTCTTAAAAGAGGAAATCTATTGAACGTCTTATCAGGAAATAATGGGTTCCCTTCTAGGAGTTACTTTTTTTTTTTTTTTTGGCAAAATATATCTCATAAGTATTTGTATCATGCATTTCTAAGCTGCAGGTCTGCTAAAGCTAGCATTTAAATTTCATCATTCACCTAATTCTAGACTATTTTAAGTCTCCATGTACAGTGCTGCTGCAGCTCTGTCTCTGTCAATAGTTGAAGCACTGCTTACTCTGAAGTTGGTGCCAGTGCAACAGATCTATCTGAAAGCGTTTGGAAGATAAGATCCTTGTTAGGAAAAACCAATGTTGGAGTTGGCTCTGATAATTTAGCTGTCTCATGTTAGTCACATTCTTTAGTGAGGAAAATCTCTGTGAACACAGTGATTCAGTAACCATGGGGATAAAAGTAAAGGGTGAGAGATTGAAAAGTGCGGGATGGATAGCTGGAAAGCATGAGTGACTGAGCAGAAGGGACCAAAACTTGTATTGTCTGTGTACTAACATCCAAGTAGAAAGAGGCCCCAGCCACCTATGTAATGTAGCCCCATGTTGAACATACATTTCCAAGTGCAAACTCCAACTCTGTCCCCGCAGAAGTCTGGATTTGGAGGGTTGCTTAGGGAAAGAAAAAGTCTGTTTTCATGTCTTTTCTCTTACTGCAGTGTCGCACACCATGAATGAAGAACATGTGTGAAGTTTTGGGGAGGGATTTTGTTAAGTCTGAAGCTAAATGGTTTATTCTGGCAGGGGAAGGGAGAGCCATGGTCTACTGCTGAACTGATTATCACTTTTTTAATGACAAACGGAGCCCCTGAATGTCTTTTTCTCTCCAATGGCACAGATGACACTGTGC
Source organism: Perdix hodgsoniae (assembly GCA_035772895.1). NCBI lineage: Eukaryota > Metazoa > Chordata > Aves > Galliformes > Phasianidae > Perdix > Perdix hodgsoniae. The sequence continues at coordinate 1,704,406 of JAPSGF010000017.1, forward strand.
TGAATACATTAATCATTTATAAGGCTTCTTTGGCACAGTCCCGGAATCCTGAAACACAGGCCCTGGGCTTTGCTGTATGTGGCACTGACTCAAAATCCATTAGAGACTGTTGATGTTCATGATTTATTGTATATGAGCAGGGGGTCGTTCTTGCCAAATAAGTGTCTTTTGTGATTTATAAGTGAAATACACTCTAGCTTCATTTTCTGAGAAATTTCACGGACTAAGTGCATTCAGCATTGCAGGCTCTGGATTAATTGAAAGTGAATCTGTAATGCATTATTATCCTTCCCATTTAAAGCTACCATTCTGTGGCTTGGTTACTGTAATGAAAATGGTTGCTCTATGTTCTCAGACCTCAAATACTTCAGCAGTTCTCGAAGATGGATTTCTACCCATTTCAAGTGTAGCAAAGCAAATAAGCATGATGAGCAATTAGCTAACCAGGCAGGGACGGAAGAGCTGGTAAACCTATTCTTTGACTATTTTTCTCCCTGCTGGTGGAAAGCTTTTCTCTTCTGACAGAGTACGCCCTTTGCTTTGATCACCTTCATGAGAATTCATTCCACATATTGAATAGGCTGAACACAATCTTCATCTTCTGATGGAAGAGAGCAGAGAGAGACTTGGCAGCCTGATCCACTATCTGACCTGACCAGCTGTGCCCAGGCTGCATTTTCTAAATCTGAGCTCTGCCTGGTAGCTGAGAGAATCTGGCCAGAAGCTGTCTGTTCAGTGGAGAACTATTACTGAGGCTATAGGTCTCCAGGAGCTTCTATCTCCTAAAGTCAGATTTGATTTGCTTTGCCAGGTCTGGGAGCTAAACCCTTTCTGTATGAAAGGAAAAAGTAAACTCTTCTGAGGTTTAATGACTGTCACTGTATAACCTAGCACAGATGTTCCCCCAAATTATTTTCTTTTTGCTTATTCTTTTTCTTCAGACTTGTGCCACTCAATGCAAAAGTTTTTGGGTTTTGTTTTGTTTTTCCATTTAAATGTAGCAGGTACAGGGTCCCTTCTTGTTCTCTATAAGGAATCTAGAAAATGACTACAAATGCTTATCTGTAAGCCAAACACGGAATCCTAGGAAGCCATGCAACGTATTTCAACTCCTAGGCAGATTTTCTTGCTAATATCTAACCAGACTCCTCCATAACAGCATACTGCAGAATTTCTCATGGTCATACAGGGACCATTAAATTTCTGAGTGTGTGGGACTTCACTTGTTTGTTTTAAAAAGAAGTCATACATGATGTACCTCAGGGTGGAAAAGGGCATTAAAATAAGGAAAGAGGAATCCCCCAGCTCTTAATACATTATATGTATATATTGCTCCATTATCTATGGGGGATTTATCTATATTTTTTGACTAATCAACTTGACTTTTAAACTAACCACCTCCTAGCAAGTGATGACTTAGATCCAGTGTTATGTCACATATAACCAAAGAGAATGCTTTGATAGAATTCATAATGCCCATTCCTTGAGAGCTTTGAGATGAAGAACCAGGCAGCTGCTGAAGCCCTAGGATTGCCACTTTGTGACCCACTCTGCACCCTTGCAACAGACACATGAATTATCTCACCCTGCAGTCAGCTTTACTTTGAGGCACTGCTGGGCTTGCTTCACCCAGTGGGGAAAACTCACGCACAAAACTCAGCACTAGAGACTCCATATCAAAGGGAAAAATAAACATATATTCAAAGATATTTCTTTTAGTTGACATTTGTTTGGTACATTTTTTCATTTCTCTCTTTCTAACCTTGCAAGATACTTAAAAAGATCAGTTTCTCCTGCTTCCCATATATCCCTGAGAAATATTCACTGAAATCTTTGTGAGTGCTTCCTCCTCTTCCCGTGATTGTCGTCTTTGCACATTCTTGCTTTATTGCTTTTATTTTACCATTTTTTCCAATCTGCTTCAAGATTTTTGTTTGTTTTTCCTTCAATATCATTCCTTCTGTGCTTTGGTTTACTCACAAAACACATTTGTAACAATGAAGGACTTCCTGGTGCTCACTTCTGTCTAGATTTCTTCCAGATGAAGATGAGGTACAGATATTTTCTGAGATAGTTATTACATTTTGTTAGATGGATTTTATTTTTTTTTTTTTCCTGTGTATCTTTCGCAGGAAAGAAAAACATCTCTCCAGAAGCCAAACAACTGCTGCTTTTTCTCAGGACTTAGTGCCTGTGTTAGGGCAGCAGTGACTAGCAGTCCTCCAGCACTCTGGTTTGGGGGTTTATCATCACTGTGCTTTCCCTCACTAAGGCTAAACCTAGGCTGCTGGTTTCTGCCAGCCACAATCCAGATTTCCAGAGTAAAAGTCCCTGCTGTAGCTGCCGTTGTCACTAATTGCACAAGTTAGGACCTGTGGTTTTGTCTGCCTGGTGGGGCACTCCTGCCCCCTGGGACAGCCAGCACCGTTGTAAATCCAGTCAGACTTCAGGACGTTCTGAAAAGTCTCAAACTTCAGTTGTTTGCTTTCCTGTATGAGCAAAAAAAAAAAAAGCCAAACCAGACCAACTCAATGCCTTAATTAGCTCATATAGTATTGGAAATCCTCTGAACACTTGGATCTTTCCAGCAGCTCTGCAAGAACATTACCCTTTTTGTCTCTAAGGAGGAAAAGAAGTCCTTCCTTCTTTTAGCCCTTTCAAATTATTTTCCTGATCAATATTTGAGCAATTAGTTTTGCAGAGAGGGGGGTAGGGGGGAAAAGCCTACTTGTCTTGTAGACTCCTATGCAATCTATTTTTCTCTTGCTATCCTGAAGGCTGAGAAAAACATGATGACATCACCCACTTTGCAAAAAGCTGTTCTGCATATCTGCATATCAAGTAGGATATGCTCTTCCTCTCTGCTCATGGGGAGCTGCTCCTCTTCATTGTCTCCACTTTTCCCTTGTTCCTGTCCTGCTGGGACCCCCATTGCAGCAGTCCCACAGCTCTGGCAGGCTATTTCACATTTTTCACCTTGTTCCTACTATGTCTTTGCCAGTGCAATAATATCACGTTTATCCTTGAAAACATGCAACTCCAATTCAGTAATCTTATTATGCATGCCTCTACATTTGTTGAACAGCTTTTCTCGAGCTGCCCACTGCTCTCTGCTCCTAATCTCTGGATGCATTGCTTAGGGATTGAAAAGGCTGTTCTGTAAGCTCCTTCCTTATTATTGTTGATAGTAGGGACAAAATAAGAATGATAAAAACTCTTGGAGATGTATTCGCTACATCTAGAGCATTCTTCCCCCACATGGGCTTTCTATTCCTGGCCCTCCCTTATGGCATGCAGTTTTCATTCATCTCTAGAAACCCGCCTGAATTAAGCATTCAGTAGAGGAAACCCCTCTCCCTAGTTGTAGGGGTCATGCCTTAGCGATGCCTCCTGCCTCTAGGGCTCCCACCACAGGGCAGATGTTGACTTTGGCAGTTAAACCTGGGTTCCCCATATTTTGCTTGCAGCTTCATTTTTCTGCTACAGCTACTGCCTTGGCTGTTCTGCTATATATAGGAGAATATTCCCCCTTCATCCAAAGTAAACTTCTGCTTTTGGAGATCTTCAAAAGCAAAGCCTCAATCCAAAGTCTTCCCCATGGGCTCAGGGATTTGCCTCTTTGGTCTGTAGCTTATCGCTGGGCTTCTAGCACAGCACTGTCCTGTGGATGTACGAGCAATTGCTGCTCTATATCAGTTTCATTTCATCCTGCGGCTCCTTTCTGGGCACTTGTCCTTCCAGTGAGCTTCTTATGTCTTTTGCCTGGGGAGTCCTAATTCCTACAGTCGGCTCCCTGCAGTGTCTCACCAATGACCTTTCCACAAGATATTGCTGTGCCACCAGGTCCCAGAACTCCACTACAGTCTCCCTAAGCCCTCAATTCAGGGGAAAAATTTTACTCTTGCCAGCTCAGTAATTGTGTCCTTTCATTCTTGTTGCCTTTAAAGAATCTTTGCTACAGGGCTTGCAAGCAAGGAGGTGCCACAGCTTTGGCTTCTCAGTCTCCTGCATCCCTAATGAGACACCTCATGCTATTTTCTGGCATACATCTGCCAACACAAGCTTATTCTAAGCTCTCCAGGTGGAGCCCTCACCTATCAAGGGTGATTCTTTCTCCAGACTTACTACTGGAGCACCATTGGATATAGGCAGACAGCTGCCCAGCACTTGCTGTCTTACTGTTTTGGGTTCAACAGCTTACAATACAGTCCTGTAGGCTTGCAGTCTCTGAAGTGTTTTAAAAAAGGACAGTTAAAATTGTTATGCCTAGTAGTCCTTCTGATGCACGTACCATGAGGTATAGTGTGCATAAACAGATATCTAGGCACATCCTTGGGTTTTTAACTCATTTCTGACTTTCTGCTAGGAGAGCCTGGACCACATTGTGGTTCTTTGAGCCTGGGTATTCACATCTGTATGAGAACGCCTGCCTCGGGAGGGTAGTGACAAGCTGCTGTGCTCAGAATGAATTCCTCAGAGGATGTGTGCTGTAGAAGTACAGTCGATGCTATTTTTAAAGCACTAGCTCTCATTTGTACCTTTCAAAAAATCTGTCTGAGATTCATTCGCCTTGCTGCTCAGCGTTCTCCCATCCTCTCAGTTGCTCAGCCTGTGTGCAGATATGATTGAAGGTGCCAACATCAGTCAAAAATGTAGGAGATCTTGCAAGAATGGCAAATCCGGGTTTTGTTCATCTGTAACTGTGGAGTCTTAGGAATAAAGATGCTGAAGAAAAGTGCTGGGCCTGGGCTGCAGGAAATGCAGTGTGGGATAATGCTCACAAACTGTGAGTGCAGTTTCAGTTGCTGCATTCAAGCAAAGCTGTGGGCCAGGCGTTGGAGCTGGCTGTGCAGAGGTGCTCTACAGCTGTGTGAAAAATCAGTTATTTCATTTTATAAAACATTTTCTTTATTTAACAGTCTTATGGAATGGGATAAGTGTCCTTGCCATCAGCTTGAGGGAGGGAAAGGGGTGCTTTTAGCTCTTTGTTCTTCCTGATCCTGCACACCACACTTTCCTTCTGATTTCTCTCAATGTGAAGCCCCCACAGAGAGGACCAACCCAGTGGTACTTTTACAACAGCAGCGTTGCTATTTGTCACTACTAATGGCAAAATATTTATGTCAAAGAAAGTTCACAGCTGATCACTTAGTTCTTACAATAAACACAGTCAATATGATTTACTCCATGGAGATATCTGGCAGCAACAGAAAAGACTCAGTGTGGCAGTGAATGTGAAGCAAGACTCTAATATTAGTTTTGGCCAAAGAAGCTACGCATTGTCACCTTTCCTGCACTAAGGCAGGAGATTGGAGATGATGTTGCCATGAGCTGCCCCATTTGTTTCCTGAGCCTGGAGGTCTGACTCCAGCAAGGGCTTGTTTGAATGACAGGCATGGAGTCCTGCTGCTGCCTGAGAGTGCAAAACTGCTTCAAGAGCTGGGTGGGTGAATCAGTACCTCTTAGCTCCATGTCACACACACTATGGGCTGGCAAGAGCTCAGAGATCCCTGTCCCCACGCCCTATTACTTAGCACTTTCCTGCCTGAGCTGCTTTAGCTTTGGCTCCCTTTATCCTTAGGATCACCTTGCCCTGGGTTCAGTCTCCGAGGCAATATCTGCACTCTCATCTCCTGTTGCTCAGTTACTCTGTACAGCAGAAGCAAATCTTGCAGTAAGCTTCACCCTAAGTGTGACTGCTTTCTGACTTCTGTCTGCTGCCTGAGGTCTCTCCTGTCCCCTTTGCAACCTGGTGCAAGCCAAGCATCATTTACCAGTAGGAGTTGGTGAGGTCTTGTTCTAATTTTAAATGAAAAAATTCTACTCATTCTACAGTAAGTCCATAAGACTTTCAAGCACCTCTACACAAATACTGTGCCTTTGTACATGGTCTGTGTAGTGCCTGCCAAAATGCTAGCATTCGAGTATCACAGGCACACTTATGTCTAGGTCCTGCGATGCTAGATGCTTCTCTGTGGGGTGAAACTTTCACTGAATGTAATGGGAGCGGATGAGTATTATAATGTCTGTGCTCATCAAGCAAAGCTCTCAAAGTGCTTTGAAAAGATGGATTACTTAAGGCCAGGACAAACCTGTGATATATGTATTATCCCCATCTTAAAGTGAAGAGGTGACAAGTGCCCAAGGTCAGAGGAAAGGTGGGGGCAGAGCTAGGGAGGACCCTGGCTTCCCAGCACCCTAACACACTGTGTGCTCCCATGGCAGAGGGGAATGTCCAGCTGTCCTGCAGTCTCCTAAAAGAGCCCCCTCTGCATAGGAAGGTCCTGAAAAACTTTGATATGTTTAAGAGTTGAGTGGTTACAGAAAAAATGGGGTTTTTCCATAAGATCCAAAAACACAAAGTCCATACAAGGGCATTTTCTGATACCATTCTGTCTGTGGGAAGGGGATCCTGTTAAACTGCACTATGAAATAAGAGAGTGCAAATATTAGGCTGCGTATATAATTGTATTGTGAAATGGTATTGTCAAATCCAATACAGTATATATATTTATACGTATATATATTTGAAATTGCCCTTCCATATGGAAGTTCTTTTGTATCCCGGACAAGGAAAATGCTAGCTTTCAGTTACCTCTAAGACCCAACGAGGCCTCTGACAAACACAGCAAATATAACAAACAAGTCAAACATCTCCCTGCAGCAGTCATGTCTCCTAAGACAAAGCAAGTGCTGCCTTTTTAGCAGCAGGATGTGCAGGACAGCAGCTGGCCAGAACTTGGACATTTCCTTGCTTTGGGAGTTCCTTCATCACATTTTAGGCAGAAGCCAAGTAGGATTTGGTGTGGCTTACAAGGACTGAGGCCTTCAGGGCAATGACAGTATTTTTCCCCATAGAATCTCCCAGGCTGTCTCTAGTTCTTTCTTCCCAACTCAAGGCTCCAGCACTTCTCCAGCCCCTACAGCTTTCAGTGGATTTTTAGAGGAGAAATCCTTTGGTCTGCTGCTCTCTGGGAGCAGTTCAGTATCCCTGCCCTGCCCCATGCCACCTCCAGGTTGACATTCAACCTCTGCATGGCCTCAAGGCCACGAGACTCACTATTATAAGCATTCCCTTTTATCCCATTCACAAGTCTCTCCCTGGCATGACATAATCTGTGTGTGGTTTTGCTGTTTGCTGAAGTTTGCAGCTATTCTGGTCCAACGATGTCCCGGCTGTGACCGCTCTGTGACATGGCCCCGAGGCGCTGGCACTGCAGTGATGGAGGGTGGCCTCAGCTCACCACCTCACATCCTGCCTACTCTCAAACCCGGGTGTCAACTCAACAAGGGCGATCAGCAGCACAGAACGCAAAGCCATGCACCTGTCTGTGCCTGGATCTCACACTGACAAAACGCAACATCCATCAGGCATCCCCGTAATAGGATCAGAAATCTGTAATCGTGGGCAAAGGGGGATGTCTCAGCCTCACTGCTTAAAATCTTCATGGGTGGATGGGGAGCTTTTACTCCTCATTTGCTAATTTGTAGTTTTTTGGCAAATCTGTCTTCTGTAGCATGAAAGTCTTTTTAGAAAAGAATAGGAAAAAAAGAAGTGTTCTCTCCTCCTGTCAGTGTGCCAGAAGTTTATTAATAATGCATAATAATTATACTTTGCATTTCTTAGCTCCTTTCATCTGAGGATCTTAGTGCTTCACAAACATTAATTAAGTAATCCTCATGACTGTCTGGTGCAGTCGCTCTTATTATCAATCAGCACTTAAATATAACAATGCAGAAATAACAATAAATAAACAAATCTACAAATCTCTCAGATAGAGGAAAGAGCAAACCTGGCATGGCAAGGTACAGAATCTGGAACTGTGGAACCACTGCCTGCAGCTGACCTGACTGTCATCGTAAGGAAGGTTTGTTTTCAGGAAGAATAGTTTTTGTTAGGCTAAAGAAGAGATTAAAAATAAATAAATACCAGTGTTGTGGCAGCAGTTCTCCCTCTCTTTATGGATGTACCTCTTGCTTGCTGCCAGTGAGTGGAATTAAACTCAGTTAGTCAACCCATGGTTATTCTTAGCCTCCAATCTTTGTCAGGTAGAAGTCTGGTGGATCTCAGCAGGTTTTGCAGCATTTAGCTGCGGAGAGCCAAGGCTTTTAGGTTTGTTACCTGTTACTATGAGGAAGGGAAGGCACACATAACAGCAGTTCTGTTTTTCAGAGCTCCTGCTCTTTTCTGTGGTGTATTAAGAGAGTATCTGTGTAGTAGGTGATGTGGACTCTTCCCCGGAATGATGAAGACCCTTTGGTACCACGAGAGATCTCAGAGGGCTCAGCCCCTGGGTTTGCCTTTTGGAGGAGATGCTAAATGCTATGACTGGCATGCACTTTTGGTTTAGTTTGGCAAAGTTGTGGGCTTGGTGTCTGATTCCAGGGATGCTGATTCCTATTTATTGCTACTTTGACTCTTCAAGCTAAATTTAAAGAGATGAGGTATAGAGTGTATGATTAATTTCCTTTGCTCATTTCCAAGCCCTGCCTTGAACAAAGCTGTTCTTGTCAAATAGGAGTGTTTTAGGAGCAAGACCTTCCTGCTGCCCAAGGTGCCAGTAGACCCAGCACTGTTTGTATGCTGACACCAAGTTTCTGTGTAGGGTTGAGGAGAACACAACAGGGCACTTTGTGCTGATAAGAGAATGCGGTGCTGCACTCTAGATTGTGTTGGTTATCAGAGCTCGTTCTGCTAACTGACACGTTTGTGTTCTGTCTGTGTTTACATACAGTGTTATTCTATAGGAGTAACTTTAGACTTCCAGCAACCCCAGGGGATGATCTCATTCAATACCTGCAGCCTTGGCCAAAGCCAAGTTCAACATATAAATTCTGCCTGCTGAAATGAGACATCCATCATGCTAGACAAATGCATGAGGTCTCACTAAAGTGATGCCTGGCCTCTTGTTTGCCTCTGCTGAATACTGGGGCAGGTATAATTCCATTATTTTTGCATGTTCATTAAGCTAAAGAACAAATTTGCTCAGGTTTCTGCTTATGAATGACCATGAATGAAACCCTCTTGACTTAGTAGTTATTTTTAAAGATGCTCTTAAGAGCTTCTTATAAAGTGGCTGTGAAATACTTCTTAGTTTGCACTAGCTTCTGAGAAACTTGCTTTGTGGTCCAGATAACTTGGGCATGGAGAATACCACTTCCAGGAGTTATAGAGGTAATATACTGAATTCATAAACTCTTTGTAGGAAGTTCCATCTTTTGTTCTGTGTTTATATGCCACTAAGTGCAATACTGTCCTGACTCACAGCTCATGCATGCTACCCCAAAACAAGCCATAAATATGTTTTACAGAGAAAACAAGAACTGTTCTTGAAGGGTATGGGCTTTACTTTCCATAACTGTTAATCACATAATCAGATTGGCCCTTTTCTTGACAGGTCAGTGCATATCAGTATGACCAAAGCTCCCCCCAAACATAGTGTCCCATCTCAGGAAGTAGGCAGCAACGGATGCTTAGAGAAAGAGGGAGGAACAGAACACACATTTCTCTTCCTTTGGCAGTGAAACATCTTTATTGCTTTAGCCAACAGGATCTGCACTCTGGGCTTGGTCTAGGCGTAAGCTGTGTTGCTCAGTAAAGCAGAGCTAAGTGAGTGCATCAGTCCCTGTTGGCCCCATTGATTTTGCTTTGAGTGCTCGCAGTGTGCGGGTCAGGCAGATGTCACTATGGAGGGCACCATGCAGGGCATCCCTCACCACTGCTGGCACACTTAAATTGGGATCCCAGTCATTGGTTGTGTTCCAAGCTGGGAAGGTTGGTGGAGACTCAGCCTGCCTGCTCATCACAGGTGGTGATCTTTGTAACAGTGAGCAGTGCAGACAGAGAGAGAAAGTTACTGCTTTGGCTGTCCCTGCTTGATTTACCTAAGCCTGTTGCATCAGAGGTTTTGTTGCTATAAACTAATCCTAAAGCAACTCAGAAGTGACCACTCATGAGCTCTGAGTTGGTTTTGGTAGGTGAATTTGTTGCTGATATTTTCCGCACAGGTGTGATCTGATTTGTGTAGCCCCAGGCAAACGTGTGCATGCACAAAGCAACATGTACAGTTAGTTTGTACACACATTTGCTGTGATTTAGCATGCAAATCAGGCAGCTGGAATATGCAAATGTACCTTGCAGTTTATGCAAGCAATTACCCAATCTGCATGTGGAAAAACAGGATAATTGTGTGCAAATTAGATGTATCATTGCACAAGGTGCAGTTGTGTGTTTAAATGGTCAGCAGATTAGATCCTTTCTATCAGTAATACATTAACTTATATCCTAGGGGAAATGAAGTACTGAACCTCCTCCTAATTTTATTCTCTTTTTCCTCTTCTATCAAGTCCTTAAGCAGTTTTGCACCACTTAAACCTGTGCTGTCATTTAATCCTTTGTTATTATCCGGAATATTTCCTTTCCTTACTGTTTTTTTTTCTTCAGGGGAATGAGCTATAACCCTGGTACATACGCTCTCTCTTCCTACCCATAAAATGATCTTTTGCATCAAAAGGACATTGCAAACCCCTCTTAAAAGACTGTTTCATCCAATAAGCATCCTTCACCATTGATCTCCATGCTGAAGTCTTTCTCAAAGTGGTTCTGGTGAGTCGGATGAGCCACAGCTTAGCTCAGTGCTCTCAAATTCAGCCTTGTAGCACTGTCCCTCTCTGGTGTGTATGCTCTCACCCAGGCAGGTAAGATGAGCAGAAAGTGTCAAGATGAGAAGTGGTGGCCTGTTGGGCAGGGGCTGGATGGTATTGGTACATCAGAGCATTCCTGCACAAACTCCTGAAGGGCATTTTCTCTCTTGTGCCTCTGAAACAAATCTGTATCGACGGAAAATCTTCACTTTTCCCAAGCTGCTCTTGGTAGAACATAAATCCTTTGGGCATCACTTCTTCATTCTGTACTTCCAGCCCTAATTCAAGGGGCAAAACAAACACAATCTGCCTTTCTGCCGTTCTGCTGATACATCATCATTTGTGCTTGTGTTCTTCAGAAGGAATGCAGATAAAGCTTAGTTTGGCCAGCTGTCGTCTTTTTGATTTAGTGTCTTAGGTGGTCAACAGCTAATGATTAATCTTAAATGTCACCTCTTTCCCTTTCATACTGATGCTTTAAACTGTTGGGATGTTTCAATACATTTTAAGTAAAATAATGATGTGCTGTGCTCAGGCACAGAGAGCAAATATGGCAGAGCTCCAGCCTTTGCACCTGTTCTGATGGGCTTTTTTTTCCTTCTCTGAAGTGCTGTATAATTGTCTTCTTCATTAGCAGCCTGCTGAATTCTGGCATGTGAGGGATTAAAAACTCTAATGAATATGGATTATTTCAACCATTTTCTTCTGGGAATCAAATAGGGAATGGAGATTTTTGGAGCTATATGTTGGTACATTAACAAGGAATGTGAGATGCCTTCTCTTGCATTTTTAGACTTTTCTTTTAAGAGTGGGTATCAGAGCAGAGAGCTGATCCTGCCTTGCTGCCTGGGGCTATGAGATGCTCACACCCAGCCAGACCCTCCACTGGATCTGCCTAGAGGCAAAGTGAAAACCTTGTTAAGAGTAGGAAACTTCAGCACGTGCCAACTTTCAGCACGTGAGTCGTCCCTCTGAAGTCAACAAGTCTTAAGCATCTGCTTAGCATTAGGCTTATAGCAAAGAGGGAGCAAGTTATGTTGCAATTAAGGGCCCCATTTCACTAGGAGATCAGGAGCACCTGCTAGCTATGTTTCCATGAAAATAAGAACATTTTCCTCCTTCAGTTAGGATTCTTCAGTGTTTAAGGTTAATGTGTCATCTGCAGCATCTAAGAGGCCTGGAGAAATCGTTTCTGTGGAACAGCTGTTCAACAATCTGCATTTTAGTTTGCTGTCAGCTTGGACGTTTTCTTGCTTCTGCTAGCAGGAATTGGATCCTTTAGATGTAGGAGAAAGACTATAACCAGGACATCAAGTTGGCTTGTTGTGTTTCTCCTGATGGCAACACCAAACAAGGTTCTCCTGAAGCCTATCTTACAAACGGAAACTGAGGCATGCACTGAGATACAAGTAGCTTCCTTAACCCTCAGGTTGGATGTGAAGCAGGGACAGCTGTGTCCCACACCATGCAGTCAGTGCCCAGCCCCAGCCCTGCTGGTGTCCGCGTCGCCATCCCCTGCCCATCCTTCTTGCAATCCCAGCACTGAAGGCACTGGGGACACACGGGTTCTTCCAGCCTGAGCAAGGCCCACAGAGAACATTGAGGTCTTTTTAACCAGATAATAAATCTCTGTCATTAGCTGGCTGCACAGTGATACTGTTCCTCTCCAGGTGAAGAATCACATGGCCATAAAATTCTGTAATATAAACACAGCAGACGTAGTCAGAATCCTATTTGGACAGATTTATGACTTGACTATGGAGCAGCAACCTTGCCTGGGCTTTATGCCACCAGTAATTAATATGCATCCCAGGCTCTGTTTTCCTTCTGGACAGTGTACTCTTGCACGCTCATGTTTTAGGCTGTAAGCATGAAAGTCTGCTGTCCTGGGAAGGCTGTCCTGGAAACTATTGCCCTGTAGATTGCATGGAAGTGATAACGAACAGCCAAATTTGGGAGCGCAGCATTTCTCTAGCACACTTAAAGCCTCCAGGTGTCTGGCAATGAATCTTTGTGCAGTGGTTTCCACAAGGGCAGTCAATGTCTGCCTCAGGTTCTGCCTGAGCTGAGATTAAGAGGCTGCTGGAGAAACCACCTGGTGTCTGTTGATACTGGAAAGTGCTCTCCAATTCCCTGCCCCATCGTGGGCATCTGTGTAGGCATTCAGGCACAGCACTTACATTCAGAGGAGCTCAGGCATTGCATGGCCCCTCCCTCTGCAGTAGGTAAAGGTTATGGTATAAAAGATTTATATAAGTAATGACCAGTGACTTAGTGCCATTTGAAACTATCTGTCACCAAGGAGGTGGCAAGGCACAGAGCATATTAAAATCTATCACTTTCAGGATTTGAATGTGAAATGAGTATGGTTGCTGAGCTGGGTTATTTGTTACATCATTAATGGGATTTCTCTGCACTTTACTGTCTCTGTATCATTTAGAAAACATATTTTGGTAGCCCAGCAATCCTAGAAACATAGTTCTTAACAACAAAATCAATATAGTTTCATTAGGCTTAGTGCTTGGTGTGCAATTATGTTATTTTCTCAACAGCAAGCAGCTGTAGTAGCACATGGAGCATGGGGCATGGAGAACAGCTTAGCTGTGAGCTCGGTGTGGGTTGTCTGGATGTGGACATTGGGTTGCAGGAAGCCAAGTCTTGAGTTGAGCACACGCCAGATTTGCACCAACTCCTCACAGTGGGGTTTCTGTGGGTACTGTGTGTAAGCAAGTTTAGTTCTCAGTTGCGTGTTTGAAGCCATGGAGACTGAGGATGGTGAAGGCTACCTTGCGTTTGTGATTAGAGTTAGTCACTGATGGCTGAATAAAAGGATTCCGTCACAAGCACTCTGTGACCCTCCTGAACAACCTCCCAAAATAACCTGGTTGTGTGGCAGCTTCGCAGCGTATGTTTGGCCCTAATTATTTCTTTTTAAAGAAATAGATGAGGTAACAGGACCTGGTTTTCTGATTAATGCCTTCATCCGTATCAGTCAAAAAACAGTCAGTTGGAAAGGCTGGTTGTGGTGGGATTGTCTGATACCTCCAAGAAGGATTTGGGGGGTTGTATGGGTATTCCTAAGTCTTTGGAAAGGTGCGCAAAGTGTGGGCGTAGCAACAGGCTACTTGTTATGTGAGGTGAATAGCACACTCTGCACTCAAAATGACCTAACTGGTCTAATTATAGAGCTGACAGCCAAATTATAATTGAGATTTCCAAGTGAATGCTTCCCCCCCACTGCTGAGTAAAGTATATAGAAGTGCAAACATATCCATTTGCTCCTTTTTCATTTGATTTAATGACACAAGGAGTCTTGTGTGGAGTAACATATTTGCATCTAGCAAATATGTCTATGAGTGGTGAAGCTGGAGGACTTACCTATGAAATCCACCCTAAACGTGGACCAGCAGCCTTCTAAATCTCTTCCCACTGCCCCCATTGTCCCCTCCCCATTATTTACATTCAAAGAAGTTCCAGGAAGAGGAGCATTCTTAAAATTTTGTGTTCATATAGGTGCAGATCATTCCTGGTTCTCTTACCATTGAAGAGATATTTGCAATCGTCAAGATGATGGACGATAATGGCTCCTGAGCTTTTCTGAGCTAGTCATTGACTGCGAAAGAAGAAGGGATGCAGGAGGATTACCACTAGATAAATCTATCACAGCAGTACTGAGATACTATCACCTGAGTTTGGAATACCCTGAAATAGCTCAACACCATGGCAATTTTGCATCATTTACACTCTCAGCTCAGAAATATGACTTTTTAGAAAGGGATCAGATAAACTGAACTGTTTCAAGAAGGTCTGTCTCTATTATTCATATTTCTAAGCTTTGCATTCCAGCAGAAATACTCATTTCCCCCAGGGGCACCGTTCATTTATACACCCAAAACACAGCCACAAATGCAAACACCAATAAAACTCAAAGTGTTCTTAATTAACAGCTTCAGGAGCACCACATCAGGCAGGTAGATATTATCACCACTTTAGAACAAAATAAACTTAGAAACAGATGTGGATATTTACCAAAAGCTTCCTCAAAGCCAGCAGTAAAAGTGTTTGTTTTTCCAGCATATGCCGTGCACTCACCTCTTTAGTTGGAGGGAGTAATCTAGAAGATGTTAAAAAACTGTAAATGAACGGGCTATAAAACAATGCTAAAAAAGCAGCAAACCATCTTCCTGCTTTTTTATGGCTGTATCTCACATGTAAGTCAGAAGAGGTCATAGGGAAGGATCATGTATTGGGCACTGTTGCACAGATTATGAGTCTCTCTCTTTGCAGCACGCAAATCAGGTAGAAGAACACTCAGGCAGCTTCTGGAGGAAGTCTGATGCTTTTTCCCTCATTTTGCTGCTTTTATTTGCTGATCTTTATTTCAGGACCTAAAGGGATGGGTGCACCACAGATCCAGCTGCTCGTTCTGAGAATCATAGCATCAGGAAGGTTGGAAAAGGCCACTAAGATCACCAAATCCAACCCCAAATTACCCCACCATGCCCGCTAATCATGTCCATCAGAGCCACATCTCTACTGTTCTTGGGCATCCTCAGTG
Source organism: Perdix hodgsoniae (assembly GCA_035772895.1). Lineage (NCBI taxonomy): Eukaryota > Metazoa > Chordata > Aves > Galliformes > Phasianidae > Perdix > Perdix hodgsoniae. The sequence continues at coordinate 1,719,608 of JAPSGF010000017.1, forward strand.
ACGGTGACCCCACCACCTCCCTGTGGTGGGAGGTAGCCTGTGCCACTGCATCACTGCTGTTTCTGAGAACAGCCAGGTGTTTCCATCATCTCCCCTGAGCGTAGCCCTGGTTCCTAATGCAGCAAACCCAGGTGTCACCCCTTGTTCTCTGCAGATCCTGAGCTCCTCTGCCCAGCCCTGTGGCTTTGTCGCAGGATGGGAGTGTTGAAATGTGTCCTACAAGAGGAGCTCAGCCTTTGTGGGAAGCAGCAAGATGATTCAGGTTGTATTTTCCCTTCTGCAGTAATGCGCAGTGCAGAAAAGAGAGGTGGTAAGAGCAGGAAATGAGCAGGAGAGACATCTGAGCACAGGACAAGCTTTTTCACTTCTGAAAGCCCAGGGCTGGCTGCCAGACGGGGCAGGCGGGTGGATCAGGAGGCATCAAGTATATGGGGTCAGGCTAGGAGCTGGGAATGACTGTGGGCTGCCCGGGGCTAGACCGGTTTAGAAGCCACCAGCCACAATCTGTCATTACATATGAAGCTGCAACACCGAAGCGACTTTAAATCAGTGTTATTCACGGTTTCAGACCCAGGGAAAATGGGGGGGTTGGAAAAACCACATTGTCTATGTTTTGACTTGCCTATTATTTTAGACTCTATGTATTGACCTTTCTGAAACTCCATAAAAACTCCTTTTCAGGAGAGCCAAGCCTTGCCCTGGGCTCAGGGGGTTGGGCAGTTTGGGGACGGCACGGCCTCTGCTGCTTCCACTGAGAGCCCAATATGAGATCCCAGCCCTCAAGCGTGCACTCGTACATAATTCATTAGTGTGTTTTTTAAAAGACATTTGCTCTGTCTTATGTCAGCCACACGCTTCTGACTGTTGAACTGCTTATTCTTTCACTTAAGCCCTGCCCTTGTTCTGACAAAGGGTTTCTAGTAGTTTATTTTTGATTACTAACAGCCTGGTAGAAAGTTACGCACGCAGATGTTATTTTCCTGGTAACACAGAATTCAGCTGTGACTTTTTTTTCCTTTCAGCCTGTCCATCAGGTGGATAAAACAGCTCTTTTTTCCCCTGCTGTCAGATTTTTCAAAGGCTTCTTCAAAGCAGGTGCATAAATTATAGCAAAAGTGAAGTCAGAGAGAGGAAAACTCTTAAGTCTGAAACCTTCTGAGAGGGATTATGGGGACTGGAAAGTATGAGTCATGCCATGGCTCCTTCTTTTAGACACAGCTAATGCTGCTCTGGAGCAGGGCAGAGTCCTCTGGAGGGGCAGTGCATTCTCTCAGCTATGTGTTTGCCTGCACGAATCTGATCAGGGTTTGGGAAAACACAAAAAAGAAACAAGTTGGTGAGATGTGCTTATCCTCTGATCTTTCCCTAAAGTCCAGTTTCTTGGCTCGATTTCCGATATTTCAGCATTAATAGCTTAGCAGTGTTTAACTCTGTTTTGACAGATCTCTCCCGCTTGCTCTCTATGCGTGCCACTTGTACACGGAGCCTGAATGGGAGCTTTGCCCCCAGTGTTCCTGGCTTGGGTGTTTATGGGGCAGCCCCACCGCTCCTCTGGGCTTGGATCTTCACTGTCCTGACCCGCACAGTCCTGTGTGCAAGTATTGAGCTGTACAGGTATTTCAGGGTGCACTAAAGGAGCTGAGAGGCTCGATCAAGTCTTATAAAGATCCCAGAGCTCAGCAGCATTGATCCTGTGGTTGTGTGTGGGGAAGCGTAGGGGTGCCTGGCACGCAGCACGTGTGTGTGCTGAACAATGCGCCTGCAGCCAGGAAGTCAGCATTGCTCCCCAGGAGGTCGATCTTGATCCACTCTGCTCCCCTGTCATCCTATTCTTTGGTCTTCATGAGTGAGCAAACTGTGTTCCCATGGGGAGCTTGTGGGATCCTGGCATGCTGAACCATCGGATTGCAGCTGCTGTTCAATGGGGTGGGGGTGCTCACCCGGCGCTTGCTTTCCTGCTAATCACTGAGTTGTGGTTCCTCACTGGGCAGCATGTCTGCTGCCCTGTGTGCCGTGACCAGAAGAGACCAACAGACCTAGGATGAATGTTAGAGAACTGCTGATGTGAACGCTTTTTGATGCTTTAGGTAGGAGCAAACATAATTACAGACAGAAGGACACCATCATTCAGCAATGTCCTTGCAGTGGAGTTTTAGTTTCGGGAGGACTGTACACAGATTTTCACAGCATCGCAGTTACGGAATGTCTCGTTCCTCAGTTTATTCTCCAAATATAACACATATCCAGAGGGGTATAATTTTTCTGTTAAGTTTGTGACACCATCCTTGTTAGCTTCGTTCCTGATGACTCACTTGTCACAAGGAGAACCTCAGCAGAGGAACAACCAGCAGCGGCTTCCCCCGGTGCTCCACGCTGTTGGTGCAGGCATGGCCCCAGCGGGTGTCCCAGCAGGAATTTCTGGGATGCTGTGGAGGTGATCCACTTTGGGTCACTTTTTTATACTTCGTTGTGTTCAAAATTCTCAATGATCAGGGAGATACTAGTGCTGTTTTGTACCTTCTCCGCCACCTGGCCTGCTCCAAGGCTGCTGATAGGAGCGTGCAGAGTGATTTCACTTAAAGGAAAAGTGCTGTCTGCCCAGCAGCAGCTTTGTCTGGACACAGCACAAGATCTAAGCGCCAGTTGCCCAGAACTCAGGGGGTTTCAAGGCACCCAAGCACGCGATGTTGTGTGATGACAGCTCCCTTGTATTTCCATGGAAAGCTCTTCCATCCGTGCTCTCTTGCATTTATTTTTCCTCAGCTCTTCTCTTCATCCCCCATGCTGCCATCTCCCTTATCTGAGCATGGCCAACCCCAGGGCGCTGTCACCTCCCCGTGGGGAGGGGGTTTCCCCTGACACACAGGCACACACTCCCATAACCCCTGCCTGGTCCCACCTCCACTCAATGCCACCCTCATGGGGCTGTTCAAAATAGTGTTACTAAATCTGTGCTGTGTTTTCCATAATTACATGCTCCTAGAACCACCCTCTTCCTTTCTTGTTGATGTATATATTAGGGAAGAATGTATATATGCTTTCCTTCTTACTGCATAAGATGTAGGCAATGCAAATTTGCACAGACATCCCCTCCCCTCTCCTACTTCTGAGCTGTGTAAGGGAGGGACTTGTGCTGAGCTGACTGGGTTTTGGGAGGGGTATTCTTGCAGCCCTTTTAAGGACAGAAATGCAGCTGGATTGTGTTCAAGGTTGAGGTGGATCAATGTAAGGTGAGAGAAGCCTGAACAAAGCACTTTGCACCATGCAGTATGCAAGATGAGAGTTGTTCCTTTTTCGTACCGTCAGTTGAGCTTTCTGTCCTGGTTTTAATTTCTTCCCTCTTTTGCTTCTCTGTCCTCCAGATGCCCATCACCTGGCTCCTCCAGCAGCCACAACCCCCAGCATGCCTCCTGCACTGGGGAGAGTTTCTCTGTGGAGGGTGTGCTGCAGCAATGCATCTCCCTTTGGTTTTACAGGAGTGAGGTACCTAGTGAGATTTCTGTATTTTGATGGAGGGCATGGATTTTAAGGAATGTATATAGGAGTGTGGTAGCAGAGAAGACCCAGAGATATTTCTGACATTGGCTAAGTGTGGATATTTTGAGGAAAGCTGCCCCAAGGACGTGAGTGGCAAGCCAAGCCCTATCTGGTCACAGAATCATAAAGAATGGAAGAGATCTCTAATCTTTAAGATCTCCAAATCCAACCCCATGCCCACTAACACCATGCCCACTGTCCGTGTTCCTCAGTGCCACATCTCTGTGGCTCTGGGACACCTCCAGGTATGATGACTCCACCACCTCCCTTGGCAGCCGGTGCAAACGCATCACCACTCTCTCCAAAAATAAATCTTTCCTAATATCCAACCTGAACGGGGCAGGAGGCAGAACTGACAGGATCTGTGTCTGCCCTCCTGGAGAGATGCATGGCAGATGATCCTTCTCTGCATGTTCTCTGCAACTCAACTTCTCCATCCTTAGCAGAGCTCTGGGGATCATAGTGTTCAGGTGCTTATATTTATAACTATTATCAGCAACATATAAAGTGCTATCCATAATTTTAATCAAAACCTGCTACCAGGTAGCAGGCTACCTCCAAAGACAGAGGCTACTTTATCAGTCTGCCTGGCCTTGAGGCTTTGGAGACCCCTGTGTTTGGCTGTGCCTGTTGTCATTCACCTCCATGCAGCTTCCCAGCAGGTGTTACACTGAGTGGGTTTGTGCTGATTGGTGCCAGGACCGGCATGAGCACTTGGATAGCTGAAAGCAAATGTTCTTTGGTATCGTTTTCAATGAGAAGGTCAAACAGTTCAAGACTATGATGAAAATAATTTTCTGCTAATGCTTAGATCAGCGATACTGAATTCATGTGCCAGAGCAAGTGGAATGATTTTGTTCGTGCTGAGTAATACGGCCATGCAGATGGAGGCTGCTGCACATTGTAAGGCTTTACTCACTAGATTCGTTCAGATCGGCGTCCAAGCTTGAAGTTCGAGCTCACGAATCATGATTAGTTACACAATGGTGGTGCTTGGGAGGTCTTGCCCTGATTCAGGAGCTGGGTGCTGCACAAACACCCAATGTCAAGGGATTTTCTATCCTTTTGGAGGGAATGGGAAAGGAAGGGGGACAAAGGCACAGTCCATCCCATAATGAGTATCTGAAGAATACAAGTTTCACCAAGTCTTCATAAAAGGTGCTGGAAAGGAGAGAAACGTTCTGCATTTCCTGTGTGGTGGAGTGGGCCACAGAGGGCTGTAGGCAGTGCTAACCCAGCTGTTAGCATGAGATGGGAACCGCGTTCTGTTCCTGTTGGCACAGAGTGAATCTTTAATAGCAAAAACTCTTTGTGAGGAAAAGATAAATGCTCTCAGCATTGGCAAATTAGTGCATTATCCCCTAGATTAATTACTGTAAAGTGAAATAAGGTGCTCATTATTTATTCAAAGCTTCACTAGGAATCCTTGGTGGATACTGAGCTCAGAGGCCTGACTGGATAGAGGAAAGGACAAAGCCAGCAGCCTGTAAATAACCATGCTTTACCTCTGCACCGGTGAGGAGCTTCAGGGGAAGGGAAGGAAGCAGCTTCCCAGTGTGGAGGGGGGGTCAGACATGGGACAGGTGGATGCTGTGCAGTGTGGTTCAGGTGCATGGCAGGTGTGGGTTCAGCCCAAGGCACTGGTTCCTGGGCTGGCCCAGCCTTTGCAGTGTGGGTAGGGGGGGACTGCTGGGTTTGGATGTCTGCTGCCTCCTTATTTGCCTTTCCCTTCCAAGCCTGAGCATGGCTTTGAAATGCTAATCACAAACTTCACGTGGTCTGTCAAAGGCGGTTTGAGTTATTTTGATGTATTTTTGATGTGCTCTGGAGCTTCACAGTGCAAGGCTGAGACACACTCAGGAAGGTAGGAAGCGCTGTGCTGGGGCTGACAGCCTGAGGCAGTGCAGGATGGATGCAGCAGAGACCAGGGCTGCTCAGGACTGGCCCCAAGCTTCAGGAGTGGTGTGTGGAGGCTGCAGAGGTGTTGCCCATCCTTGGGCGTGTGTTGGGTTGCACTGAATGTGGGGAGCAGACAGGGAGCCCTCGGGCTCCTTGGAGTATTTTAGGCGTTGGTGTAAGACAAATGAGAAGTGCCGTTCCTTCAGTGGGCTAGGGAAACTGGGTTGTATTGAAAAGAAATGTTATATAAGGGGCTAAAATTAGCAGGGTGGAAAAAGAAGTCTGCTAAATAATCCCGTCTCTCTGTTGACACAAGCAGACTTCCATCAGAAATGAAGGGCTCCTTAGCTATACCTCTGCAGCGTGTTCCAGAAATGAGCTCGGAGTGCTGCTGGGAAAGCTGTAAGGGCAGCGCTGGCTCTGACCTACCCCAGAGCACAGGTGAAGAGAGTGGATCCTGTCCTGCCCTGTCCCGTGGGAAGGAAGGCCTGCCACCACAGCACAGATGCCCAAAGGCAAACAGAACCAGTGGTAGCAGGGGTAGTTTTGGAGGTTGCAGTATGAAAACTTAGCCCTGCATAACCCATAGGTGAGCATACCTTTGGGAGGGAAGCGGACACGGCTGGTGTGGCATCCTCTCCAGATGAAAAGGGGGGATTAGAGCAGCAAAAAGACAGTGGATAGCAAATCCTCTCCCAAGGAAAGTGAGTATTAGGAATGTGGCATGGGCAGGAGTCCCATGCACAGCCGGTACATGGCTGTGATGCTGTGTGGAAGCTTCCCTGGCACTGTCATCCTTGACAGCAAAACCCATTCACCAACACCCACGTGCTCAGCATAGCGGGATAGAGCCTTTATATATAGGTGAGAAGCATGTGCTGTGCCACTCTGAGCAGAGGGGATGCCTCACACATGTTCTCCCATCACCTCGACAGAAGCCGAGGGTTCTTCACTCCCAAAATGAGGATAACAAAAAGGTCGGGTGTTACCAGAGATTGAGTGGGGCAGCTCAGGGTTGTGGGGAGCTCTCCCAAGAGCCCCCAAAAGGAGCAGAGTCCTGGTGCAGGCATCTCCCTGCAGATGTGCCCTGAGAGTGTGGGGGCTGCTGGCAGCAGAGCAGTACAGAGCTCTGCACTTTCCTTCCTGGGGCCCCATGCAGCTGCAGTGAGAGCTGCTGGAAACGTTTCCAGTGAAGTCGTTTTCTAACCAAAAACAGTGTTTCAGCAAAATGAATGTTTTTTGGTTGTTTTGTGTTTTTTTTTTTTACTGTCAGTGTTTTGTTTCTTTTTTTCCCCTTAGAGCATTTAGATTATTTTGTTCTGAAATGATTTGGAAATGCTTTTGCAGGGATCCATGGGAGCTATAGTCCAGCACCTCATATCCTGCTTAATTCTTCTCTGGGCTCTCAGGACAGCAAGTACTCATGTGATAAAACCCATGTGGTTTTATCATGAGACGAAACCATGCAGTTGCTTGAGAAACTTTCATCCAGAAATGGGGATTACAGCAGGAGGTATCTGTGGCAAAGCTGGCAGTAACTGGGGTTAGATGGGACAGCTTGAGCCAATACTCCTAGAGCTAAAACTATCAGTGACTGCAATTGGAACAATTTTTTGTTCCAGTCTGACAGAGTCCTACAGTAGCCAGTGTCCTACTGTGGCTGAGCTAGATGTGGTATGGAGGTGCCTATGTGTTTACAAGGATAAGTGCTTACAGTTCCACTGGGTTACACTGTGCTCATCATGGACTTCAGTGTCTCTGTCTTCTTTCATCCATTGCTTTTCTGGGAATACTGACAAGCAGAAGGGGGGACTTGCTGACAAGGGTGGGCTGAGCTATTTTCAGCAGGGTCAATCCTGAAGCACATAAATCACCAATAAGTGACATATTTGTCTTGAACTTTAAATTCAGACAATGGAAAATGGCATTCTCAGATCAAATAAACATTCTCTTTCCATTGATGGAAAAAAATAAATGTGAGCTGCTTAAATATCCATAGCACATAATTTATTAATCACAGGAGGATGAAAAGCACAAATGCACTGCAATCTGATGGAAGTATGGCTCTCAGGAGTGCGGAAAAGGCTGGGAGAGGTCAGTACCATAAGAGCTGGATAAAGCAGCAGCTGTTATTTCCAGTTAGGGTTCAGAACATGCAAGTGGGGAGCACACTGTGCACTGGGATCAATGGGATGCTCTGGTTGGCAGTACTGGGTTTCACTTTTCCATGCCCTTAATGATTCACTTCTTGGTCACATGCATGACAGCAAAGCCTTCTCCACCAGGTCCTGCCACGCTAGGATTCCAGGCCGTGGAGCATCATGAATGCAGGAAGAAATGCTTGCTTGTTCCACTTTGTGCACTTTGAACCACACTTAAATTTCTATTCCTTTGAATTTGAGCGTCTTCGTCATCTTCTAAGGTTTTTACCAAGAGGCTTGTTTTGAAGTGGTTCTTAATGTAGGAACAAAAGATTCATATGGTGCATGTGTATGTAATACCCTTATTTACGGGCACCAAGTCCCTGCACACCAGTCATAGCATGTGGGCTCTCCTTACTCCCTAGATCTACACGGCAGTTAGAAGCTGTTTCTACAGTGCATGCTTTGAGCAGCAAGTGCGGATTTATATGGATGTGAATATTTGACCAGACGTAGGTGAAAGCTGAGTCCAACATTGCAAATGTTTTTGGCAAGGGGATGCAGTGTTATTTCCAGTTTGGAATCATTTTACTTTCTTCTGAGTACATATGCAGCACCTCTGAGAGACGTCATTGCTCCAAAACTTTTAATTATTGCTCTTGTTCTCCCACCCTCTCTCTAATGGCTGGGAACCTAAGCTTTTATTTCTGCATCATGGAAAGGCAGGATGGAGAAGGTGTTTTATGCACAGAGCAGGCTCTGAGAAGAAACTAAACTGTAGTCAGTTGAACACATGATCACAAGCATATGAATACATGAAGGAAAGAGCTTAAGAAAAAAAATGCAAGTTCTTACAAACCAGGCTTTTCCCTTTCCCATGGTACTGACTTCAATCAATTTCTGTTGTACTGGGCCGTGTTGAAAATATCACACAATCCCAGAGAAAACAAAAGCAAAATGAAACCCCAAGTGCCGGACTTTGACTCTGCAGCAAAGTCTCTGCAGATGGAGCTTTCTTTTGGCTTCAGAGAGAAGCAATTTAGATAATAGGTGGGAGGTAGTTTCAAGTGCCCATAAATCTCAGGATCTTTGATGGTTTTGTGTTCTCAGTTACACTGTAAGGCTTTGCTCTGGTTGAGCTTACAATCAAGATGTGAATTGCAAAGCCCTCTCCAGGCACCTCCTCCTTCTGCTGTTCCAGGTGGAGTCTCTTCAAACAAAGCAGCTCAAACTTTCTGCCATGTGACTTCCCCAACTTCTCTCCCTCCTGTTGTGGAGATGCCAGCTTTGTAGATGCAACACTTTTGCAGATTTTCAAAAGCCTCTTGCATCAAATGAGATCAGAGCCCCGGTTTGCAGTGGCCAAAAAGGAGAAGTGGGACAGGCACAGGATTTTTTGCCCATCATCGGGTGCTGGCACTGTGCCCACACCATGAGTCTGCCAATGGTGCTGCTACCAGGGACCCCACATCCTGCACAGGCACAGGGGGAGGACACAGAATGCCAGGATGCTGTGGGTTCCCCAGGATCAGGTGAAATGTGGGCTCACATCAACATGTCCCAGGCTGGGATGCTTGGCTGTTCAGGAGCCCCTGTGGGCGATGCGCTGTGTCCTGGCCATGCCACAGCCCTTACAGCAATGGCAGTGTCAGTCACTGTTACTGGGGGAACCTGGAGAAAACTCTTTTGTACTTAGGAAAATGCATCTTTTAAACCCTCCCTAATCAAAAGATGGAGATTGAGGGTGTTTTTTTTCCTGAAATTAGGACTGAAATCCTCCGGCTGTTTGCAAGGTTTGCTCTTGCTGGGAGGGAGCGCCGACCTTTTAGTGCTGCCCAGCTCTGTGATCCTTCGCAGAGGGTTTCTGCTTTTCTTCACACGCCAGCATTTTCCCCACTCCTCTTCCTTTGCCCCTTTGCACATGTGTCCTGCCTCATCTTCTGAGCAACTTCAGATGCAGAATTTCAGAGGAAAAAAAAAGAGTTGGCTTTTTCAGTCTGGACATCTCTGTGACCTCAACTTAGTTTAAATAAACAATTGACTTTTAGGGTTTTACCAACAGTGAGAACTTGTCTTTCTCTCTGCCAATGCAATTCTTATTCCCACTGGCTTTTCTTCCAAATGTTGACAGGCAGAAAAAGCATTCACTCTGAGCAGACCTGCATTAGCCAGCCCTGAAGCAAAACGGGTCATTTCTTTGCAAATTTGGTGATTTCCATCCAAGCTGGGGTAAAATTTTCATGAAGGCTTTGCTGTGCCCTCATTTTAGAGACAGGACAATGCAATTCAAAAAAAGCCCCCCTGGTGCCAGTGTGACCCATGAGATAGCAAGGGTCAACCCCCATGTTTTCCGTTTCTGAATTGTGTTCTTTTTCCCTCATATTGCTCTTGTTGTGATCTGGGAAAAGGACTCCCAGACCACCATGTGATGAGTTTCCATGCGTGTGAGCAGAGTAAAGGCTGAGAAATGGGGCCAGTGGGGCAGGGGCTGTGTCCATGATGGTGCTGTGTTGCAAAGCAGTGCAAAAGGGCAGCTGAGGGTTAAATCCTGGCCGCTGCTCTTTGAAGATGATGAAGGAAATTTCTCTCCTGTTTCTTTCTAGGGAACCAGGTCTACTCATTATGCATAGCTAAGTAGAATTTTATAAGAGAAATGCCTAAGTCCTTTGTCAATTTTTCCCATTAACTGGGTCATGTAGTGGTGCCCCACACTTTGATCCGGATCAATCAGGGGAGAGTCAGGATATCAGGAGCAGAACCTGTGTCAGAGGAACAAGCCATGGGATAGCATTGCTGCTGAGTCCAATAGAATATGTAACCCAGGTGTGCACTCAACCCAGGAGTTTAGGCCAAAATTAAGATGTAAAACAAGAGGTGGAGATCTCAAAAAAGGAATTAAAGCACATCCAAGGCAGCTGGAGACTTTGAAAAGGAATCGAAGTGAGATTAGAAGAAATTCTAATGAAGGACTGTAGACTTCAAAACAAAAAACAAACAAACAAACAAAATGGAGTAGAGGAAATCTGGAAGTTTCCCAAAGAGATTGGAAGATGTCCTATGGGCAAAGGTGAAACTCATGCTGGGAGGGGAGCACAAAAAGTGGCACAAAGTTGGCAAACAGAGATCAGTCCTTGGTGACACTGAGCCTGGAAGAGCTCCAGGCTGTGAATTTGTTGTGGTTTTCTTCCTTCAAAGCCACAGAGGCATTGGGGGCAAGGTCAGGCTATCTCCTCTTGAGCAGTCACAGGGTTGCAGGGACTGGAAAACAGACGTGGGATTTAACATTAGGGTCTGAATGTTAGAAAGAGGTGAAAAGAAAACCCACCCAAATTCCTGACCTCTCCAAGTACGCATAGGATCTTTCCCAGGTAACAGCTTTCAGCCTGGAGGATGCTTGCTGGGTTTGGGTTTCAAATTGAGGACCAGGTGAGGATGTTGCTGCCAGCACGTCCCTTTGCTGCAACTGTCAGTAGGAAAATCTGCACAGAACAGGGGTAGAGCTAAGGAAGGGCAGTAATGTGCACTGCCCTGAGAAAGCATGGAGAGTTTCTGGGCTGCAGGAGGTGGGAGGGATGGTTCTGCTGATTTCTTTTCTCAGGTACAGGATGGGAAAAATCTCCTTGCAGCCAAGCGGATTTCCGAGACATGCACATTGGGCTGTACTACGGTAATCTGTGAAATGCCAAGGATCGCTGGGACAAATCTGGGCATGAAACTTCGGTTACTCCGTCTGTCTGTCAGGCTGTATTTTGATAGAGATATTAGCAATTTATTGGACTTTTTTTTTTTTTTTTTTGCTAATATAATTAGATGCAAGTCTTACACACAGTCTCTTTATAGAGTGAAATTAAGTGTTGTTATCTTCCAACAAGGAACATCTCCGACTGGCAATACCAGGGCTTTGCAGCAACAAAAACTGGTAGGAGCTTGGCAATTAAAGCCTAAAAATAGCATTTCACTTGAATGCTAGATAAGGGGAAGTGATTAAAGACGGATTAGCCAAGCACAGCAAGTGAACAAAGCACAGGATGGCAAGGGTATACCAGGGCTGGTGTGCTCCTGCTGCAGGACAGGGATGGGGCAGTGTTTCCTGGAGCCCTCATGAGGTGACTGGAGGAAAAGAGATGGAGAAATCCTGGGGCTCTTGGCCCCATAGCTCCATGCAGAGTCTTGCAGTCGCTATTCCTTCCCCAACCCTGTCTCTGGTTTTCTGTCTGTGAATGTCCCATGCATGACCTGCTGGCATGTGGGAGAGTACTGCTGCTCCGCAGGCTTTTTTTCCCAGGGATTGGTGCTATTGCTTAATCTTTAATCCATCTGATAGCTCTCCTTGGAAGAATTGCATTTAGTTGTTTATCAGTTTGTGAGAATTTCCCTTGGTGGCTGTTTCAGTTAATTTGCACAGATCTTATCTGATGTTCTTCCTTCATGCCCCTGTGAAACTTATTAAAACAACAAATATGAGGATGGGAAACTCAACTTGGGAGTCAGCATGGCTGATGTAAGAGAGAGCTCTGGCAGCAGACAGTTGGGATGATTCTAGGATAAGGGAAGATTTGGGTGTTTGTATTTCAGGGTTTCCTGGGTTTCTCATTCCCACCTTTTGGGAATATTTCTGTGCCTCAAGCAGGAGGTGAGGAGCCAGCATGGCCACTCTGCCACTAGCTGTCCCCTGTCACCCTAAGCCCTGATCTCCTGGCTGGAATCACAGTGGCTTATGAGTACCAAAAGATGTGTTTGATGATGCCTTTGCATCACACATGGGGTTAAATACATTATTTTTTCTTAAATAATATTTACAGGCCAATAGATTTTGAGCTCCATCACTAAAACCCAGATTTTTATTGAGCTGGGGCAGTGTATGAGGTTTCCATTCCACTCATGTTCCTGGAGGCTCCCTGCTTCCTTCCAGCCCATGCTGCCCCTGCATCAAGGAACTGCTGCCTCTCACCCCCCACTGCATTCTTAGCACAGCCTAAGCCTCTGCTGGCCACACACTGCTGAGCCCCTTGTGCTCCATTGGCAGTGCAGTGCCGTAATGGAAGGGGAACATGGATGGAACAGTCTGAATCTCAGTCTACCTGCCAGAGATGGATTCCTGGCAGAGACAGCGCCAGGAAATACCCTTTGTGGCAGCAAATGTCATTGAAAGAATCTTGTTAGCACAGGACAAGACTGGAATGTAGGGTGTTTTTCTGGATTCCATTGAATTCTGGCTGGTGATACATTTGTGCCAAACCTCATTTGCAGCACCTTTGCCCTAAAACAGGTTCCCAGACAGTTTATCTCAACACTGCATGAGCACAGAGGATCCCTCAGGGGATAAGGGGTGATTCCAGCGCTGTGTATTGGGGAGGGAATGCTCCTCATCTGTGCTTCAGGCGGTTGCTGTTAGCAAAGGGCATTCGCGAGGTTTCCATGGCAGCTGAATCCCGCTGCTGGAGCTGCAAGCTGCGACTGGGGGCACTGCAAAAGCACAAGGAAAACCCAGAGAGCGCTCACATTTGCAGCCTGCAGGGCAATGAGCAGCCCCTGCGTTGTGCCAGCTTCACCCCAGTAGCCGTGGGCAGCAGCGGAACAGGAGGGGCTTTGTGTGGGCATTTATGTGTGTATATGGAGTGGGAAGGAGTCACGAGCATCCCTCCCTGAGTTATCCACCACCCGTTGCACATGTCATGTGTGTGCTGCACAGAAAGCAAAGCAGTTTGTCAGTGCCATTGACATCTGGTGAGAGCAGAGATGGTGATGAGGAAAGGAAGAACTGAACATGAAACAGATTTACTGGGGCTGCTGAAACCCTCTTATGCACTCATTAAGTCCGACCCTCCAGCAAATATTTTTCCATCCCCACTGATTGAAGTTCAGATTTTTTACCCTTTGCAGCCGCATGAGACCTCAGTGCCTGGTTGCGGGGAAGCTCAGCGTCAGGCAGGAGTGGGGAAAAGCCGTCTGAGGGCTTTTTGCAGAGGCTGAATCACATTTTTATTACAGGCGTGGACTTTGGGGCTCCTTTCAGTACACACAGCGCAGTGTGCTCATGGAGGCCTTGCCACTGCAGCGGCTGTGTTTACATGCTCTGTGAGTAGCAGCACAAGGATGGATTTAGCAGCATTGCATAAGTGTGGTATTTGCAGACACAGGCGAGATCTTGCGCTGATGTCAAGGAACAGAGCTCAGCTGGAGGCAGTGCGGATCTCCACCTACTGAGGGTCAGCCCTGGTGCCAAAACTGCAGTGTGTTTTGTTTTCAGAGCACTGGGAGAATATGTCAGGTCGCTTTGTTTTGGTTTTGCACTTGGAGCACTGAAGTAAACGTTGGCACAAAGCAGCTGTCAGGGTGCTGAGGACTCTGTAGACAGGCTTGATGTCAGCTGATGAAACCCTGAGGCACTTCAGGGGCATTTCTCATCCTGAGGCAGTCTGGGCCTACAGACTGTGTTCGGGCAAGAGATGAGGTTTCACCATGGATTTTGGTACAGGCACATGATGGGAAGTTTTCAGAGCACGAGTTGTTTACCCGAGGTCAGTGAGGCTGTATAATTCTTGAGACCTACAATGTGCTGTTGCCACAGCAGAGCTCTGTTCTGAAATCCATCAGCAGCACGTCGTAGCCATGCTGCGTTGGGTTAGGGTGCTCTGGACTAAGAGCCCCAGGAGATTGGGTCTTTGAATCCTGGCATCTCCTAGTGGGCTCCAAGAGGAGCTCAGAGGTCTGGGGTGCTGTGCATGCATGGGATCAGCCATCTTGGAATGAAAGAATGCCCAGGGAAGTGATGGAGTCACCATCCCTGGAGATGTTCAGTAAGAAGTTAGATGTGGCACTGAGCAATGTGGTTTAATAGGCAAGGTGGTGACGGGTCAGCTGCTGAACTAGATGACTATAGTGTTTTTTTTCCAACCTTACTGATTCTATGATTCTACAATTCTAGCATGTCTCTCATCAGCTCAGAGCCTGGCAGCACTCCTGAATATCACTGTGAGACCCAGCCCTGCTGTAATGCATGTGAGAAACGGTTATTTCCCTAATAAGTGCATTTCCACCTGTGAGCTCTAGCCTGTTGGCAGGCAGCAGCAGTGGAGAAGCCAAGGACCCAGTGGAGGGCAGCACCCAGGTACATATCATATGCTGTAAAGGGAATTGGCTGCCTGAGGGCAGTTTTCTGGCTCAGAGTCCCTCTGTGCAGCCAAGGTGAGCTGTGAACCCTTGGCAGCCTGGAAACAAACCTGCAGCCCAGGAGCTCCCCTGTTCTGCCCTGCACAGTGTTGCTTTACTTGGGACCACCCCAGCCATGTCCCCACCTGTGTTTTCTGTGCAGAATTAACAGGTTGAGTCATGTGTTTTATACAGATCTTGGCTCTCAGGTGCATGCTGTGCAGGAGTACGGCCTTGCTGGTCTCTTTGGTGCTCAGCAATGGCACAGGGGGCATGGTGGGCTGGGATGCGGGGAGACAGTGGTCTGCCTTGGGCTCTGTCATCCTCCATAGAAAACTGCCTGGCAGTAGGGAGGAAGGCACATTTATCCCAAAACCTGAGCTAGAAGCAATTTGGTGCTTGCACGGCATTTGGATCAATGTTCTACTGTGCTCCCCCAGCACTCACTGCAATAATCAGTGTTAAAAACATGTCCTGCCTCACACACTGAGGGCTGCCACCAGAGCTGTTTTCCTCTCCTTCCCTTTCTCCTTGCAAAGGGGGAGAACCCTGTATTTGTGGGGGAGAAGAGGGGTGCTGCAGGTGTTCCGCAGTGGGGAGATGTGCCAGCCCCTTGCCTGCCTGTCCCGTCCTGTGGCGTGCTGCTGGCAGGGCTCAGCACTGTGTCCTCTGGACCAGCTTCTAAAAAGGAATTATTTATGTCTCGTGCATATTTCTGGGCTCGACTGCCAAAAATGGCAAGCGGCATCAGGGCATACTGATAGCGAGGTCGGCGGAGAAGCGGCGGTCGGCGTTGGGCTCATGAGCAGCCCTGGGCAGCTGCTGGCAGCCTTGCTGGGCATGGGAAGGGGCTGGGGAAAGCCAGGGGCTGAGCTGCTGGGAATTATTGCAGGATTTGGGACAGGTTTGCCATTTCCCTGAAGTAGTTCTTGGGGAAAAAAAAAAAAAAATCATCTTTTTTTAGATCTCTGTAATGGATAAAAATAGCTAATATGTTATAAGAGAGACAGAGCCATGCCCAAAGATTGGGTGTCCTGGTTTGTATCCTGCACCGTCTGACTGCAGTGACTGTCAGATGGCTGCTGAGAGAGAAGGGTTTGGCTTTTTTAAAGGAGGGATTCAGAACGTGGAAGCAATTAGTAGTGTTGAAAGAGAGCAGGAGGAAATCTGTAGAGAAACTGGAGAACGCTGGTTTAAAGGTGGTGGTTTGTTGAGTTTCTCAAGCTGAATGAGTACGCAGGAAGCAGAGCAGCAGCATGGGCCATGCTCCTGATCAGGACCAGCCCTGGACAATGGGAATGATCTCGCTGGGGTTTTGTTAGGGCAGGACTGTGCCTCAGGAAAAAGGGTTTTACCATCAAAACCACTTCACAAATCTGAAAACTTTGGTTTTGTTCATAAACCTCCCAGCAAAGCCACAACATTTCAGTCATGTTCGAATTAAAATGCTTTGCGGGCTATGTTAATTTTGTCTGAATTCCCCACTGGAACAGCCCAAATGGTTTTGTTTTGTTTAACTTTATATTAAATATAGATATTATATTTAACTATAATTCCTGTATTATACTTAATATTCATTTCATGCGCATTGATCTTGTTAAAGCACAGCATTTCTGAGTCAACTTTCTCTTGAATTTTGTTCCGTAGGAAATATCAAGCTTGCAGGCTTTTTTCTTCCAAGGCAGAAGGTTTGTGTTGCATAAACCTATAATAACCAGGATTTCCTGCAGATGGAAATTCTGGTTCCTGCCCACATGGTTCAATACTTCAATGGAGAAATTATAGTTAAATATAATATCTATATTTGTTTATTGCTAGATATGGGTACATGCATCGTTCATTCCCGTCACATCCCAGGGGCATACCTGTTGACAGAGTTATGCCACTGGATGCCCATGAAACCTAGATTGAAGGACCACGTGAAAAATGCATGGAGGAGCACTTCCCTGCCAAAACCACAGGCTGGATCTGTGATCATAAACGTTTTCTTTTCACACAATTTCCCCTGAAATACTACTGAACATCAGGATGTTGTGCACAGCACAGCCCTACGAGTGGAAATACTAATAACCTTCTGATGAGGGAAAATGACATTAGAAAGTGTTTGGCTGGTGCTTCCTTGGGATAATATAATCCAACTGTGCAACCTCTCAGCCTGCAGCCTGACCCCTTTGCCACAAATGGAGAGATTCCTCTGATAGATTGGCATTTATCTCATAATAAAATGTGTCAACATCCAGAGTTTCTAAAGGCTCATATTGCAGAGCTGAAACCTGCCGCAGCATTGATCTCGCACCTGGCAGCCAGCAGCACTGCTGGGGATGCTGGCTGGCCCTGATCTGCTTCTATTCACTCAAAAATTAAAAAATCCCATTAATTTCCACAGCCCCAGATGATAGACAAAAGTGAGCACTTGTGAAGAGCCACCATAAGTGTGTTGATAATAGTAACAATGGAAAGCATACCCGAAGCAAAGTGAGAGGAAAGGCAAGCAGCCTGTGCAAGGCATTGCTCCTCCAGTTCAGGGAAAGGAGGAGAGCTCCATGCTGTCCATAACCCAACTGATATGTCTGCAGGAATGCTGCTATTCCAACCTGGGGCTGTTATGTGCACCCTGTGCTTGAATGCACTCATAACAGAAAGCAGGAGCCACAGGTTTCCCCTCTACCTCCTCACTGATGGTATTTAAATGCCCATCGGAGACATTCTCAGAATAGCCCTCCATCTGAAAGCACAGCTTTGTTGAATTCATCTAGTGAGGCATCAATTAAATTATTTTCTCCTGCTTCTCCTATTCACAAAATGATTAAACATTTCCGGAAGGTGGGGTTCTTTGTTTCCAGATGCTAACAGCATGATGGTGCTGTGCACTGACACCCTTGGATGCCTCAGCACAGTGAAACAAACTGATTTGGCATTGCTCTAACAAAACCTGTCTTTATTTCTGGTCTCTAAGAAACTCCAAAAGCATGGTTTTCTCTCCTCAGTTGGGGGCAGAGCTTGCTGTCCAGCTTCACCTTGCTAGTGGCTGTCTGCACACCTGATGTCAGGGGCCCAGCAGTGTGGTGTCCACATCTGGGACATATCTGTCTTAGACAATGATGTGTAGTTTTCATTATTGTCCTTTCTGACGTGAATGACCAAATGTAGTTGCAGTGCTCCAGAACAATCAAAGGACTGTTTGTTTGGGCTGAGCATTCCACATCTGAGGTTGGAGTGGTGATTTTGGTCTCTTCTTAGACATCTGTGTTCTCTGTACTTTGCATGTGTGGAACAGAAGGATTTTTGTCTTGAGAAGCAAAGGGAACAGCCTATGAGCGGTCTTATGTCATGGCAATGGTCTGGTCTGATCAGGAGAAGGGAAAATAGTCCTCATCTGATTGCTGGGGAAAGCAGGGCTCCTCCTAGCAGAGGGCACCATTGTCCCTTGTGCTGGGGACATGAAGGGATGCCATCAGATCAGTGCTCTTTCCCCCACAGGCTCTTTGGTGCTGAGAGGTGAGTGTACCCCTGGGGTGTTGCTGCTCTGAGGAAAGCAGACGGTCTCTAATCCATAAACACATCCATGCACCCAGTTTTGTGCATGTCAGCATATATGTACATGCCTATGTACATGCCCCCAATCCTTGGCAACTCTTCAGTTAGCTTCGCAAGGGGGTTTCTGTGTTTATTTAAGTCCCGTTGTGATGGAAGTGATTTATCTGATGATCAATTTTAGCTTGCAGTCTGTTACTTGTATTGTGAATTACTGCCACTTTCATTTATTGGGATTATGTCTCCTGTTAAAGTGGTATTACAACACATCTTTCATTGTCAGTCCTGTAGTTGTTACCTTTAGCACAAAATTTTGGAGACTTATCTCTTCTTGCTAGAGTGACTGAAAACAGCCCCAATTCATTAGGTGACAAAGAAGTGGTAGAATTCATTTGGAGCTGGGATGTGTTCATTTGATTCTGTGGAACATATTTAACCATTACTTGAACAGTTCAGTCTGGATTCTCTCAATTTGTGACTCTCACTGCGTTCCTGGAGATGCATGCAGTGTTGTGACCAGCGTTCAGTGGAACGTGCTCGAGTTCCTTCTTTCCTCCATAAGCTGTTCTGCTTGAAAAATGAGATATGACCATACTGCACCAATATTTGCTTCTCTGCGATGAGGATGGAAGATGCAGAATGGTTTCAAATGTGATCCCACTCCTGCAGCCATGTCAGGAGCAAGTGCCACAGGATGGGGTCTTTTATTCTATGATGCGGACTTTGATACCACTTGAGCACATGGACTGAAGAACTCAGAAGGAACACAGATGTAAATAGGAAAGACAGCAATCCCATCAAAACATAACCATGACAGACAAGCCAGGAGCAGCAATGAGGCTTTATTTACATGCTAATCAAATCAATCCTGCTTTGTCAGCCACGTTATCTGCATTGAAAGGAGCTATAAATACACAGGAGAAGAAAGAAGCCACAGAGCTAATTCTGGTGCATTATTGCTGTTAATAGAAAGAATGTGCACTCTTTACAAGGCCTGATTAAGAGTTTTTGCCCCTGCAATGCATAAACAGCTATGCCTCTAAACCTCAGTGCAGACATCTGCAAAGTGTCTCTTGTTATTTCCTTTTGCCAGCTTTTTGATATAGCACTCTAGTGACAACCTGTGTCATCTTCTGTCAGATACAACAGCTTGCTTTGTGTTACTGCTTCTTATTGTGTGAGTTTATCACTTGGTGTAAAATGGCATGACTCCATACAGCAGCCCAAGTGAATGCGAAATCTTTACTTTGTTGGAAATGGAAATGCATTTCCCCTTTCCTCCCTCCTCCCCCTGTAAGCATTTCTGTCAAGAAACTGAAGAATTCAAAAGTATTGGTGGATACAGGGTTTTCTATAAAACTTCCATTATGAAAAAAAAAAAAAAGCAAATAGAATTGGGACAATGTTTAGGTAACATTTTTTTCTATGGACAATGGGTAAAATCTTAACTTCTTGGAAATTTTCAGTACTGGAAAAGGAGTATTTCCCATCACAATATTTTTTGGTATAAAACGTCTTCCCTTCTCTTGTGCTGCATCCACTCTTTTCACACTGGCAAAGTAAAAATGATGTAATGCCACTCTCTGAAATGGTAATTTTGTGTTGTCTTTAATGGGATTAAGACTGGCTTTGATCTTGAGGAAAGCTAAGCTACAAGGAAGCAGTGGATGCTGGTGAATAATACAGAAAATTCAAGATATTTTACAAATGTTGATTTACATTCTGTTAGTCTAAGCAGCAGGAGTAGGGAGAAAATTCCTGCTTTCTTTGAGAACATATATGGTGATTCATTGTGTAGATGTCCTCCAGGGACAGAACAGAATGTGGTTGTTTAAGATCATAAAACTTAGAAACATGCATGGACATCCCTGGCAGATAACTCCAGAATCTATTTCAGCTCTCTTCTCTCTGCATATCAGAAGGGGGATACCTTACAGCTAAGGAGCAACCTATCAAGCTGTAGCAGAACAAACAGGTTATGCTATAGTGACCATGTATAGATGGATCGAGGATTGCAGTGCGTGTTGTCTGGTGGTTTGGTTGTGCTTTTGTTAAAGCCTCCCCTGCCAAAACTGTGACTGTATCAAGGTCTCAGCTTTGTTGACAAGAATGGTTACATCATGTTTTCTACCAACGGCAAGGGGTCAGGTCATCTTGGAATACTTCCATGCATGCTGTAGGACTTACAGGCAGATCCATTAGACCTCTCTTTTCCTTGTGACCCATGGACCAGAGAGCTGCAAACCACTTGCTGAAATTTTTGCAAATCAAGACCACGGGTGGGAAGGCAACTTAATTATTCCTTGTCCATTTTACTCACTTTGGTGAGTAAATATTTCCATATCCATGTTTGTGCAGTTGGATCCTCAAGTGCCCATCGTCCTGAGGAGGAAGGCCATCTGCATTCCTGAGACAGTCTGGCCAATTTTTTTCCTTGCATATCTTCTGTAAAAGTCTGAATTCCCTGTAATTCCAGTAGATATTCTCCAAGCCCCTCCTCCTCCAGCTCATGAGCAGACACTTTTTCTCCACTTGTTCTAAATAAAAATAGGTCAGTTGTAAGTAATTTATTATGCAATGATTTTACTGTATTTTGCCAGACAAAAACCATACAGCTGTAGCAAATTCTGGTTTTGGACAAGTCATGGTTCATTTCCAAGAGCTGTTTCAGCTCTTCAGATTAGTTGCTCTTGACTAGATTTCAGAAATCTCAAATATTGTTCCTTCTGAAGAGAATATGCAAGTCGGTGAAGTGGCTCTTTCTTCAGATGAACAGAATAATTGAGTATGACAAAAATATTAAGTAGTAATGGTGACTTACATCCTAAAACTGTTTTCTACCTAAAAAACAATCAAACCTGCAACATTCAACCCCACAGCCCAGTGTCCAAAGCCAGAGGAAAAGGTAAATGGTGATGGTCACCCAGACAGCAAGATGTCTGACTTGGACAGTGCATGAGAAAACCCAGCAGAGCTCTGCTCTATCTTTATCTTATGAACCAATTATAAGCACAAACATAAGGCCTTGTTTCTAAATTTTCTTCTGCTATCCTCTAGATTTCAAACACTGGTAGATGAAATTTGGAGAACCCCAGAGTCTTCATTTGCAATGTGCCTCTAAGAATCTGTGTGAAAGCACCTGCTCTGTTCTCTGGTGGCATGACACAGTAGGACAGGTTAGGTGATGTTTCTGCTGTATTCCTTGGTATGAATTTGAATCACTGTCACTCACAGGCTCCGTTCTCTGCTCTGCACACAAGTCGTACTCCCTGTGAATAGGGTCAGAGCTTCATTTCTACAGTGATTAATGAACATAGGCAGATGAGACGGCTTCAAATCCAGCCCCGGGAACCAAAATGTGTCCATTTTTTCTCTTTTCATCTTTTGCTTCCCTTGTATGAACCACCTCCGCACCCAGAAACATATTTGCAAAATCTATTTTCAGCCTCACAAGGCAACATGATACATACCAGCTAACATTTGTCAACTGAAAAGGCACTGATTGGATAAAAATTACAGACCAATCCTTACTGGAAGTAAACCGTGATAGCTCTATAGTCATTCATTTTTACCATCTACAGATCCGACACTATTTTTACCACTAAATATTAAGATGCTATTAGCTATGCTAATGTTCATATGCAATTACCCTGACTGCACAGGCAAAGGCTATTTTGTTCTGCAATTGCAGTAATTAAATGTGCATAAATTAGGTACATTTTTGTGAAACAGGTTTGTTCAAAATGAAAATTTTCCAACTCTTCATTAATAAAAGCTCAGATGTCTTATTAGGGCTGAGCAATTAATCTGAGTCATTATTTTTACTGTGGGCCTTAGGGGGAAAAATGCGGTTGCTTTTGGTCCTGCACATTTCTATTATCTTTCAGTGCTGCAGGTCAACATTTTAATTTGGGAACTCAGTGAGCATCCCCTTGTGGCTGTTCTCCTGTCACTCCAGGACCATTCCATATGCCATGAGAGCTATTCCCGCAACATGAAGCTCCCGAAAAGGTTTGGAGTTCTCTTGGTGGAGCTGAAGGAAGGAAAGGGAGCAACAGCATCCCTGGGGTGCCAGGGGCTTTCTCTGGTAAAAAAAAGAGGCTGCCAATGATTGCAGGTCTGCCATCGTATGTGGCAGCCAAAGAACTGTTTTTTTGCAGAGGATGCATCCTGTGTTCCATGGAAAGTGAGTCTTCTGTCCCCTTAAACACCTTATATTCAAGCAGCAGATTGTCAGGCACTCATTAAGTATTTATGCCTTGTTTACATTGTTTAGCAAAGATCATGGGCAATAACAGGTCGTAGGCTTTGTTGATCCAGCAGTAAATTCTATAATCTGCCTTTAATGTTTTGTTGCATGTGCCTCTCTCTGGAGGTCCTGAGTGCCTTCTGGATAACCAGTCACTTGCTGGAAAACAGAATTGCTCCTTTCATACACAGGCAATAATGCTTCAGGGTATAAATTACAGTCAATAAAAACGTGGCTGTAAAATATGCATCATGCATCCAGAGTCTGAGGAGTGCTGTTGTATGCTTGAATGTTACGGATAAGATTGCTAAAATTACAGCTGGGTTTTTATCTCTTGCTTTTATCCTGTAATGTACAATCTTGTAATATCTGGTTTTAATGTACATTTTATGGTCAGTTGTTATAGACAGTCCTAGCAATCAGCTTTGTTTTATTTATTGTTTTGCATGTTATTTCCTACTTATTCTCAGTATAGCAAACAGAGTCTTGGGGATAATATAGCAAATACATCCACTGTCATTGAACAGGCCGTGCAGTACACACAAATGGTCCATCTGTTTGCTCATGTGAGGCAGGTTGGCCAGCTGTTTGGGGACATAAGCTGCCCATCTCTAGCAGACAGATGTATCAGGCACAATTTGGGTTTGACGGGAGGGTAATGGACCAGGAGAACTTAAGGCTGCAGTGTCAAAAAGCCTTTGCTTAATGTGCTTCATGTCTGCTGATGTGCACGTGGCAGGCTGGGCTGTGTTCGAATGGACAAGAAGTCAAGAATGGGAAACAGCTGATATGAAACATTCTAAAGAAGCAATGATTCTGTAGGAACAGAAAATTGAAGTTCACCTCCAACAGATTTTAGGCTGCTAGTCAGGTTCATTCTGGCACACAGTGAATCATTAGAATAATATAGTAATAATAGCAATAAACGGTGACCATCACTGGGGGAACATTAACCATTTGTCCGCTGCCTTGATTGGTTCGTCTACAAATTCATCATTGTGACAAGCAAAGTCAAGAACATTCTCAAGTCATTAATTTCAGGTTGAGACCATCACCGCTGTATTTTCTTTAGGGCAGGAGTCTTTTGCCCTAAGTGGTTTTGTGTGTGTTTTCCCATGAATTTTCAAAGCTCTTAATGCCCAAGGGATGAGGTGATGATGTGGAAAATAGTCAGCTCCCATGTGATTTGTTTTCATGATGATGCCACAGGCTTCCTGGTTCATTAGTGATAAAATTAAATTCATGTAAGTCTGGTTTCAAAAAAAGCTGTAAGGCTCCTAATTCGTATGCAAATGCCTAATAGCCCATATTTATTAGTCCAAATGGGAATTAGTATACTCAATAGTTTGTTATGTCTTGGCCTACCTATTTGATTTTGGATGACTGTAAGCTAGAGCAGAGGATGGCAAGGAGGAAGCAGAGCACCTAAATTCTGGCAGAGACAGGAACTCGTGTGTAGCATTTTCATTCTATGGAAAACTTCATAATCCTCAGAAAGACTAAAACGTCAGAGGCAGGACCTGGCTGTCTGACCTCCAGTTATTTCAGCTGCTGTCTCTGAGGACTAGCCCCTGTATTTCAGTTTGTGCTGAAGCTGCTGTGAAAAGCTGGAGCCTGGCTGGAGTCAGGAGTCATTTGCAAAAAGGACGTGCTGCTGCAGCAGGGCATCCTGAGAGCCCCTCAGGCACTGTGATTTCCATCTCCTCTCCTTTTCCCCAGCCTTTTTTCTTCTGCAAGGAAGAACAAGGTCAGAAGGACCCAGGATGTTTTCAGTTTTTAGCAGGTCAAGAGATCATTGCCCTTTCCATGCAAAGAAGGTTATGGGAGTTATTGGCACGGAGTTGTTTTGTGAAGCTTTAGACTAGAAATAGAAAACTCACAAAGATCTGTTCTGACCCTGGTCTTAGCATGCACAGAAAACCATCCAGGTTTTCATTTCTAGTCCAGAAGATGATGATAGAACTACTCTTTTCTTTGTAAAAAGGCCTCTAACGCTGAGTTTGTCTAGAAACTGTTCAAGACAAAGCCACTGTTTGGAGGTCAGGAAGTTTCTCTTTGAGCTCAGTTGGAGATACAGACCCAGGAATTGTGCGTGTCTTCTGAGCAGGCATTTCTGAACTCAAGTGCGGGAACATGCAACTCCTTGGAACTAACTGACATTTTCCTTTTGAGTCTGCTGTCACAGTATTATTTTCAGTCACTGCTTACAGAATATGTAATGGTTTAGAGAAAACATCCTGGCAGCCAGGAAAGCTTTGGAAGAGAAGTAATAGGGACAAAGTTCTGATCCTGTTCTTTGTGCAATATTGCTGGCCTTTATGAGCAGGTCCCTGTTCCACCTTGGATGCATCACTTTGTGTCTGTGTGTGCAGGGATTCTGCTCTCTCCAGTGCAGCTCCAAGATCCTGAATCTTTCAAAGTAGAAGGAAACAAGGCTTCGTTTAATGCAATTCAGAAAAGGAAACTTCTAGTACATAATTGATGTTCTATTTGTATTGTTTGCTTTAGAATTTTAAGCTTGCTAAACTCCCAAAAGAGGAATGTGGTCAGTGACTTTGTCATCTTGTAAAATTTTGACTGTCCCAACAGCCACAAAAGAAATGAACCACAGGCTAACAATGAGATCCCACAAATTTCTAAGGGATACAATGCCCCCTTCTGCTGCCATGGCAGAGAGCATACAACCACAGTGCTGGGTACAAGTGGGTATTTTGGTCACTGGCCAGCCTGTCTTCCTCTGCTGATGTCCTGGGTCTGAGTGCAAGAGCTTTCCTGTCCTATAACTCTAAACAATGTATGGTATAGATCTGCTCTAGTTGCATATTTCTATGGCAGCTTGTATATATGGTTTGTGGCAGCTCATAGGCAAAACTGATTGTAGCTCATCTCAAAAGTGGTGGAGGGAAGAAGGAATTTATCTTATCACTCCTCAGGGCATGATTTATTTGAGAGAGAAGAAATATGGAGAAGGAAAATCTGCTACTTCCATTTTCAGAAGAGCTGCTTAGAGAGACCATACAGTTCCCTGGCACAGATGTGTAGAACAAATGACGCACCTTCACATCAGGGATCTAGGGGCTTCAGACACAGACCTAGGGAGGAAGCTCTGCTCTACTCAGATGTAACTGTGAAATGAGCAGAAATGACAAGGAGTTTCCAGTTCCAATTCTGCTGGTGTCAATCCCTGCCATTTTCATTTCCCATCTTGGATAACATCCTGTACAGCAGGCATGAGATACAAGCATGGCTAGCAGGGTTCCCAGTAGCCCTGTGGATGCTATGTGCTTGTTGGTCATGCCTGTTGGCCAGCAAGGCAATAGGAGACTTGGTTTCCCAGTGAGTTTGTTTGCTTCTACCAACTCTCTCTGAGACCCTCTGTGGTGCATGGGGGATCCTGGAGAATGATGTTTCCAAGCTGCTCCACTCCAATTCCATGAAATAGAGTCCAGAAAGGGAGTACTGACTCTGCCAGCAGTGGGATCAGGGCTGGGGAACCATGGGAGGGAAGAGGTGGCACCAATGGGACTGCAAGTTCTCATGGAAAACTCAGTCTGTCTTTTTGAAAGACAAGAAAGAGCTTATGGTCAAGAAGAACTTTAAGATTGATAACCCCAAGTCTTCTATTTTAAAACTTGGGAACAATCTGATGCTCTAGGAATGCTGTCTGGGAAATTCCTGACTAAATATTTTAGATGACTGTTTAGGCTGAAGCTTCTTATGGGAAAGTGTCAGTTTTCTGGACATCCCTCTTTGAAACAAATCTTGTAAAGCCCTTTCCTCACTGAACTTGTAATCTCTCATACATACCCCATAACTCTTGATATTAGGCAGTTTGGCAGTTTTGTATTTGTTTTGTACTGGGATTAGCAGGAATTGCAAAAGCTGAGGCTGCAGATACAACCAGCCTTGCATGTGTGTGTCTGCATGTTTGATGGGTGGACTTCGGAGACATTAAAAGACTGTCAAGGCCAAAGGCAGAACATTTTCTCCTCCTGAATACGTTGCAGCAAGTCTGAGGGTGTCCTCAGGGAAATGATTCACCTCTGCTTGCAAACACTTCATCATCCCAAACGCCAGCCAGGGAAATGCCACTGCTGCCCTCCAAGCACCAAGGAGACAAAGTGTGACTTCATGTCTCTAAACGATCTCTTGGCGGCACACTGTGGGATTGCAGAGTAGGGCCTTGCTGAAATCTTGGACAGATTTCATCATTTTCACCCCTTGTGAGGAAAGGGAGTAAAATCCCATGTCAGCCCCAAGCTGTGCCCTCTGCCACAGCAGCCCCTAATGGGGTTCCCTTCCTCAGGAACTTTGCAGGAGAAAGGGCAAACAAATACCTTGATTAATAATCAACCAAAGCTCTTTGGACCTGTTTCCATGGGGACTGCAGCATAGCTTAGGCTTATCTGTGACACAGTTAGTGCAGATAATAAAAGCAATGAAGATACTGCAGAGCAGACTTCCAATGAAAACCCGTCTCCGTGGGCGGGTGCACCGTGTCGGGGCTGTTTCCCTCCCTGCTCCTGTCACTTCTGCAAAGGGTGAGCCTGGAGCTGGAAATGGATGGCTGGAAGCCTGCTCTCAAGCTGTATTTTTGAAGCCAGAGCTGGGCCAGTGCAGTAATGGATGATGGAAGGGCAGTCATAAGAAGAATGCTATGCATAGACAGAAAAGGCAAAAGGTCACAAGGAGTGAAGTTTTTCAGCTACTGATGTTGTGCTGTAGTTGCTTATCTGAACGAAGAGGTTCCAGGCTCAGTCATAACATTTGGGATACTTTTGACATGCTTTAGCCTGCGTGCTTTAGGGCTGTAATGGTTAACCAGCTTACAATAAAAAAAATAAGAAAACAGGCAGATAGTTAGGAAGTGTCACTTACAAGCTCTACTAAGCCCCTATATCCTACTTAATGCCTTAAATTGTGCTCTTTGATAAAGGACTCTGGTACAGCTAAAAATCCATTAAATGAGCAGTAGTATATTTCAATAGAGGTGAGAAGGAATGAGCACAATCAGCATTGATCACTCCAAACACTCTTGGTTTTAATGCTAGATCTGTGCATTCCAGATGTGTTTTTGTATACAAAATGGAAAATTCTGTCTTCACCTCTACCTATCATCAATGCCTATCATCAATATCATCAATATCATCATACCTATCTAAATCAATTTAGATTCCATTCATTTCTAGACACAATTCAGGGGGTAGCTTCTGGCCTATGGCTTATTTATGAACTTTTAATACCTGTTCTAGTCTGAACAACGGCGAGCTGAAATAGTTGAGCATGAGTGCCTTGTTTCATTACCTGCTTGAAGAGATAAGCTGATGCCACAGAACAGATTTCCCTTCCTAGTCCTCTCCCGTGATCTTTTGAATGTCCAAGTTGATGTCACAAGTGAGTAGTGCTGTCCATGTGCCCATGGACTACCTTCTGGCATTTCTAAGTGAAGGAAGTAGATGAAAAAGAAGAAATTCTAACTTTCCAGGCATTTAGATGGCTATCTGTATGAAGAACACACAGAAAAGTGCATTAAGTAGCAGGTGTGAGAGACTTCCCATGTTCTGCAAAGGAGCATCAGTGCAGTAGAGAGAGGTGAGCAGGTTGAAAGGATGCCAACATGTTTTTCTCCCTCTTTTGATGAATTAATTTCTCATCACTTTGTGCAAAAGCTGTTGGAGCCTTGCAAGACTCTCAGACCAAATGCTCTCTGAGTATACCAGGAGAATGCTGTTGCACACTGACTGATTAGTCAAGAGGCACTCCAGGTCTTTCCCGTCATTTCTCCAAGGGTTGTCCCTCCCTCCCACTCCAGCCTGCCTTATTATGAGCCTGGAGGCCATTTTTGTGCAGCAATGTTGGAGCTTAGCTCAGATCATGGCTTCCAGTTCTTAATCCTGTTATACAGGACCCTGCCGTTTTGTGAACAGTGGTCATGTGTAAAAAGGAGGAAAAGCTTAGCAGCTAGAAAAAGGTCATAGAAAGGAACTTCCATTGTAGAGTCACATATCCTCCACTCTCCATATATTATTCCCATATCTCTTGCAAGATACATGAAATGTTCAGATGTCGTATACATACACTGTACTGAAGATCTTTGGATAAGACCCAAACGTTCCTCTAAAGAGGAAAATCTCTTTGTCTCACCTTCTGTCTTTAGAGTGAGTTGATCATGCCAGCAGCTAACAAGATAATCAGAAGCATCCTATTTCAGGCAGTGCGGCTCTTCATCATCTTTTCCAAGATCAAGTCATTCCTTAGGGTCTGAGGAATGACTTCATGCAATCATGAAGTCTGGCTTCACAGGAGCACCCACATATTTTGAATAAACAAGAGGAAAAATAAACAAAACAAGCTTGTTTTGAAAATGCTGCAAGGATTTCATGTTGTACAGCTCCCAGCACAACTGGAGCTCATATTTGGTTGAGGGCGAGGGGAGTTATGGAGACATGACAACAATAAATTCCACTGCACATACCCCGAGCTTACATCTTCACAAGTTATTTCTGCTTTCTTCAATGCATGAGGAGACCCAATGCTGGAAGAAACAATGTGTTTACTTTGAAAATGGATGCTAACCACCAACAGCAGCTGGCTTTGGCAGTCAAGATAATAATAAGTTCGAGTGCTAGATTATTTACAGCATTTGGCTCTGAAACAGTGATGAATACAATACGAGTACTTAGAGTAGGCTCTGCTGAAGCACTGGCACTGACTCCTACTTGTTAGGATAGGAGAATAATACAATGTGCAACAAGTAAACAAGGCAAATCACTATACTGCATAGGATAAAATGTTCTCATCCTGCTCTAAGAGTCCAAGCAAAATAAGTGTCTTTTTCTGCTTAGGATTAATAGCATTATTCTAGGCTAATTATTCTGGATATTTCCCTCCTCTTTTCTTAGCTTTCTCAGAGAAAGGAAAGGAATCTTTATCTGTGTGAAATGTTTTCATTTGAGTCTTGGCTTTTTCAGGTATTCATTTTCTACTCCCACACTTCTATAGTTCTTGTATCATTAAATGAAGTAATGAAGACCGCATGGCTTGTTATCTAACAGTGATTTAAGGTCTGACTCTAACCTCACTGTTACACCCATTTTGCTCTACCCTTTTCATATTTACTGCGTTGGCTTCATGGAAATTATCAGAAATTCACTTCAGATCTTATCCCAAGCTGGTATTAAGTTGCTTTCAGCTATGCTGAATGACTGAGCCCTTAGCCAGTTCCAGCATCCAGATGTTCCTACATATCTCTTGTATACTTGTCCAAAATGATCTCTTCAAATCTGGACTATGATTTTTCCCATAAGACTTCCAGCATTCCTACTTTACTCACACGGTTCTGAAAAGCTTTCAGAAGAATGTCTATTAAATGTAGTGATTCAACCCAGATCACTTAGGTATAAGGGACAAAGAAATTTAGAATATAACAGTCACCATTGTCTCCCACCCCCTTCCTCCTTGAACATTTTCCAAACATCAGCAAGCTTTTGATTTATTTAGGAGAGACTAAATTATAGCTAGGTTTATTACTTGATCCATGGACGAGGAGTATGGAACAGTGCCAAAGGCCTTAAGTCTCAAGCTATGGTTGTTTTTTGCCTATGTCTAGATTACTCTGTAACTCTATACTATGGGAGGATAAAGTTCTCTTTTTTGTCAAACTGGGATTTTTCTAGTCCATTTTTTTTCTGCAGTGTTTTGGGATCACAAATGAAAAGCGCTGAATAAGTCATTGGTTGTTGTCTAACTAGAAGCATTTTAACAGCTTGTTCTTCCAACTTTATAAATAAGTTTGGAGGAGAGGACTGAGGATCCTAAAGTGCTAAATCAGTCAGTGCTGTTAGCCCAGCACATGCAGCCTGCATGGAGGCCCATCGGGCTCTCAGGTAGGATGGCTATTAAAACATTGTGTAGATACACAAGAACACAGGCTTGAAAAATATGCATGTGGTAAGTTAATCTGGACCCACAAATTTATTCACGATGCAAGTCATGCTCTGTGGAAAGTAGAAGTCAGAAATATCAGCGTTCAGTCAACTTTCTTGGCAGGAGAGTGGCTCTGATGGGAAAAATCACCATATCGCAGAGGCCCTGAGCATACCAAACCCCGACAGCCCCTTGCAGCATTTATCTGCAGCCTTATGGATGTCTGCTGCTAAGTGCAGTCACAAATGTGACAAGTTTTCTTGAGTCATTTGGCCAAGGAGAGAATTGCCCAGACTGTAACTGGTGAGGAACCCAGAAGAGGGCACGGAGAGGGATGGGACAAGGGCTGCCTGAGAGCCCAAAACCATACCCAGCTCCAGATGTGCTTTAGGTTTATAGGACCTTTTTTTCTTTGAGCCCTTCCAGTTTTGTAACTCAGCCCTTTGCTCTGAGTTTATCCTGCAAAATGTTTGAAGTAAAAGCTAAGATGAATCTGCCAGACACAAAATGCCCCGCTTTCTTTGAAGCAGTAAAGGTAGATAAAACTGAGTTGCAAACCATTGTGGTGTTTGTAAAATAAGTCAGACCTGAGGACCTGAGGGTAAGATGCATCTTGTTATGTGTTTTGAGAGAGGATGTAAATATGAAGAATCAGGTTTTGGTGGGAGTAAAGAGGAGTAAATTACCCTTGCTGAATAGAAAGATTTGGGACCTTCTGGCAAGGATTTGGCAGCGAGGCACCGATCTGACCAAACACGATAAAAACAAACAGACGGGAGGTACTGAGCTGGAGGTTGTTCCTTGAAGTCTGAATTCTGAATAGATTGGTGTCATAAATATGTGTTGTAAATATTCTGCACTCCTGGGTCAGGTCTTCTCACCGCACCATCTATCGGATGACGTTATGTGGAGTCTGCTGATGAATTTTTGTCTCACACTCAACATTTTTAGCGAACTCAGATTTCTGCAAATAAGAACCTGTCTGTCTCTTTCTACTTCTTAACATAACTTCTGGTTAAGTTCAGTTCAAGATGGGGATTTGGAATAGGTGTTGTTTTTAGCAGGCTGATGGAGTGGGAGGAGCCAGTGAAGTGCAGAAGCTTCACCTGTACTTAAGAAATTCATTGTGAATGGTTTGTCCTCTACTCCTCCAGCAGCTGAGACTTTGTGCAGCAACTGCACACCAAAGGGAAACCACAATCCAGCCTTTCAAAATATGCCTGTTTTCATAAAGTCCTTCTATTTTATTCTAAGGCATTGTTTACTCATATGTTTTCATAGCTCCAGGTTAGCACCTACTATCAGCTACAGAAATTATATTTACTAGCTTATCATCAAATAAATAGTGTTGCAATATTGATGTATCATTACTGTGTCAATGCAGTACCATGAAAACTCATTTCTTTAGTGAACATTGGGGCTAATACTTCTTTAGGATATCCTGGTTACTTCTGTGTTGTGCAAGGTTTAGTCAGACATCTTTGCAGCTGTTGCAACAAGAGGAAGATTCCTCCCTGCCTTTTCCTTACATCTGCCCATGAGGCCAATGATGTAAGAGCACAGGTCAGGACCTGGCACTGGTGTTTTTCCCTACTCACATCAGGAATTCATTTTTGTATGCATCTTTTCAAAGTTGATTCCTGCCTGAGCATAAAACCCCTCTTCAGCACAAACGCTTACCTTCTGTGGGCAGGTGGAGGTTCCTCCAGCCTTCCCTTGCCTTCCTGCATCAGGCCTAACCAGCTTCATTAGCAAACACACAAATTTTCCTTTCTCGTGCCTTGCTGCATTTCCTGTGCTGCTAGAGTTGCTGTCCCTCGTTTCTAACTCTTGCTTTGTAAGCAAGCTCTCTGCATGTGGTTTCTCCAACAGTTAAATCCTTGTGGTTTTACCCTATTTAATTGCTGTAAAGTCAGTGAGAATGGGAATTCTGATTAACATGGAAGCTGCCGGCCAGGATTGCAGAGGCTGTGTGCTCAGCTGGGTGACATTTCTGGGTCTGTCTGCTTCTATGTATGGAACAGGATAAATTTTTCATGCTGTATTCTGTCCAAGGAAAGGATGAAGATGGGCAGCCTTGTCATCTGTGAGGAAGAGACTGGTGGCCTCCGTTGCTTGGCCTCTGTAAGCTGCAGGAATGGAAATTGGGAGGCTATGGGTTGGGGTCAAAGAGAAGAGAGAGTGCTTTGTTCAGGAGAACCTCCTACTATGGAAAGGAAGGATGGAAAGGAAAAAGAAAACTGTGGGCAGCAGCTGGAGAGGAAGGTGTTGGAGAAGCTTGGGTGTGGGAGAGAAGGACAGTGAGAGAAAGAGCCTCAGAGAAGAGGGAGGTTATCTTGGGTTGCAAAGGTACAGCAGCAGCTTAACTGAGTCACAGATGTTGTCTCTGTTTTGATATTTGAGTAATTGGCTGGTTCAGTCACTGCTCCATAAACAGGTGGCAAATACACATTCCCTGAAGTCAAAGCACAAAAGTCAGGCTTAACATTTTCTCCTCTTGAGAATATTAAAGACCAAAGACCTAGAAATGCTAAATGTTTTGGAGTAAAATCACTTACTAAGTGATGTTCATAATTATTTTCACTTTTTATTCTACCTGTACTGGAAAAGCCATGTGCGTAAAGGTGTTCAGGATATTCCACTTTGGATTATATTATCATGTTCTCTAATTATCTTTGTTAAGATACTTCTTAGGTGCTGAATGAAGCAGAATGGAGTTCTTGTTTCTTTTCTTAACAGTCTCATGGAGGATTTAACAAAGGCTAATATTCTTTCTTAAACCAGAATGTAAAATCATACAGATGAAGTATAATTCTCCATTTAATCCTGTAAGTTCTTTCATAAAATTCTCCACAAACTTTTTATTAACATGTGCAGGTTCTTAAGATAACACCTGTAGGAACTGAATTGATTTCTTCTTTTGTCCCTGTGAATTTCTAAGAGTCTTTTGTAAGGGGAGGGATGGGACAGTGCGTCACAGGAATGGATTCAAATGAAATTGTATAGTCCTGAGGCTCATGCTCCCCTTAAATTACTGCTTACACCAACAGAAGGAGCTGAGAAGTGCATGGGGACAACTTGTTCCTACAGGAGCTTGCAAGCTGCCCAGTAGCATGGAGTGGCCAACTAAGGCACATTTGGAGGAATGACAGCCAGCCTTACAACAGTCCTGACTAGGAAATCCATTTCTCCCTGGCATAACATTTTTCCAGCGAGCTTGTGCAGCTGCACGGGGAGTATGAGACAAGAGTGCTGGTGCCAGAGGGATGCAATATCACAGGGCCTCCCCAAATCCTCCTCATGTTAGAAATGTTTCACAGAACTGTGTCAGTTCCGATGAAGTGTTTCCTGGGAAATGTCAAATCATTTTGACTTTCTCATTTAGTTTCACTAGCATCAAAGGTGTTTCATTTTGCTAAGGTAAAAATGTTTCCCTTTGATTTGATCATTTCAATTTGTGTCATTTAGGCTTTTGAGTTAGATGGAAATGCGTACTTTAAAACTTGAATTCATAAGGATGTAAGGTACATACACTATTCTGTACTTCATAGTGGGTTGTGACTTTACAGTTTTAACGAAGTTTGATCATAATTCATCAAAGTGAAACGATCCCCCATTATCAAAGCATGTTATCTCACGTTCACTTTTTTGAAACTCCAAAGAAAACATTAAAATGATGGCTCTAGGTCATCAAAAGCTTCCACAGAATATTTTTTTTTCTGATTAGCTTTTCTAAAGTAGAGAGAGATCTGACATAACTGGTGTGTCTGGAGAACTGCATGAAGTCGGAGATTCGGAAGTATCAATGGGACAGATCTGATGGCTGTTGTTTGTTCCAGTTTCCCCATCAGAAGAGCAGGTGTGCCTTCTGGGGGGTTTAGTGGAGCTTACCAGCAAATACTGGCAGTTTTACTTAACTGTACATAGAAAAACTGAATGATCTTGGACACAGAATCATAGAATCGCTTGGGTTGGAAGGGACACCAAGGATCATCAAGTTCCAACTCCCCTGCTGCAGGCAGAGCCACGAATCTTCTGCTCTCATACTAGACTAGGCTTCCCAGGGCCCCATCCAACCTGGTCTTGAACACTTCCAGGGATGGGGCATCCACAGCCCAGGCACAAGTATTTTAAATCCTACCATTGGCCGGCTCTTGGTTCAATTTATGTTCTCCACAGTTTGTTGGTAATAGCTTCCCAAACTACTGCCTTCTCCCAGTAGCCCTGCTGCTGCTGTGTAGCTTCACATCTCCCAGTTGTGGGAGAGCTGGGAAGCAATGGGAGTATTCAATTCCATGTGTTGCATCTTATTGCACGCAGATTTTGCTCTCTCAGCTTCCTCCACTGGTTGGTCATCCCTGCAGCCAGTCTTGTGTGTATCGTAGGAAGGGAATAGATTTTCTGGCACTCTGCAAATGCAAAACAGGAAAATGGCAACTGCTCACCTGGAGTTCTGCAGCTGTGCCTTAAACAGAGGTCCCGGTAGGAGCTTTCAAATAAAAATCACTAAAATAACAAAAGGGTCTTTTCCAACCTTGACGATTCTGTGATTCTGTGATTCTGTGAAAAACAATGGGCAATTTCTTATGCTATCAGGGTCTCTGAGTGCAGGCTACTCCCAGTTTTTACCTCTCTGTGGGATACAGGAGTTCTCTGGGCTTTGCCAATGAGAAATTGGATTTCAGGAGTTTCCTGGAATTTACACATTTAATTCTGCAACTGGGAGGATCTGAGTGCAAGTGGTGCTGAGGGGCTGTTCATCTCCTTCCCTCAGATATGCCGAGCATTGTTAAAGAAGGCAGAGTAAATGTACTTGTTCATATGGTTAACAATTAATAATTAAATCTCTCCCAGTTGCAGCTGTAATGTAATCATTGTGTGTGTTTACTGCTTGGTTTCAGCTCATTGCTAACTAATGATTCTCGGGTTAGTTCTCCATTGTGCCAACCTTATCTCCTGTTTGAAGGAAATTATTAATAAATTCTTATATATATCAGGGAATTCATTCCAGTTTTACTTTTTTTTTTTTTTTTAGAGTATATTTAGTCTTTCATTCTCCCCTCAGGGCCCTTCAGCCTTATCTGAACAAAACATCCCTGTTGTCATACCGACCATGTAAATTTATGCTCAGATATCTTTCTGTTTTTCTTCTTATTCTGTTTGTAACTCAACCCATATCACTTCAGAACATAAATTCCTACAAAACAGGACAATGTTATCCCACCTCCTATCAAAATTATTCTTTTCATGAGATGGTTTTCAAGGAAATGAATAATTCCTTGGCTGCCAGGGCTCAAGTTGTGGGAAGGCTTTCGAAAAGTTGTGGATCTTTGGCTTTTGTTGGCAGCAAGAACCAGGCCAGAGGTTCCCTGAATTGTTTCCTTCTAAAGCAACTTAGGCTCTGGTCAAGCTGAAACTATTCCCAAAAGGTTAATAGGAGAAATCAGTTGCACAGGTTGATTGCATTTGGGATCCAGAAACATGTAAAACCAAAGGGATCAAAAGAATTAGAGTGCATTTGCTAAGTGGACACAGTTGGGTTTTGGAGTCATCTATGCAGACCAGATGTGAGGCAGCACAGCAAAATGATATAGTTGTTATCACTGATCTTTTCTGTTAAATGATGCAACACCTATTCTAATAGGAGGCCAAGCGGTACTCTGGGCTTGACGAGGCAGATGAGCATTGAGGATGTGAGGACTCTGCTCTCAGCCAAAATGGAAATACAGGTTACAGAATACTCAGAAAGAAACAGGCAATCAAGAGTAATGGCTCTTTTATTAATAGGACATTGATAAAGTCACTTAACCCCTGGGCAACACAGTGTCATCGATAGAACTGGGGCAATGGCCAATTTATCTCAGCCACAGAGGCCACTTGGTGATGCAAAATGCAAGAGGTGAAAGGTAGGGCATGGACATGAGGAATCAACAGGGTGGAAGCTTCCAGAGGAAAACTCACCTCTTCAAAATGGTGTTAACAGAATGGCATACTCAGCTTGCTTATATGAACGGGATGAAATTCAGTATCCACTATTTAGGGCTGTGCTTTCAGGCAACATATTTTTACCCTCCACTCTGTGGCTTGCCTGCTTGCACAGTGCAGATTCAACAGTGGCACAAGTACAAAAAAAAACCACAGCACTGAAGATAGCATTGCAGGTTCCAATCCTGCATCACAGTGTACTTTGCTAGGTCTCCTTAAAGCCAGTAAGAGCTTCTTTTATTCTTGATATTAGCTGTACTAGCCAACCTTATGGCAGCCTGGGGATTCAGGAAGTATATACTTGTCTTTCCCTCTGGAAGAAGTCTCTGTTCATTCTACCATATGTAGCAGAGGTTAATTGATCATATTCCTATTATGTATATGTGTATTGCTAGTAGTGTGACACTACCTCTACAGAAAAGGATTTCCAGTGTGGGAGGAAGACAACGTAGTTTTGTTGCTCTGTATGAATTTATGTTTCCTGGCCTGCTTTATTCAGAAAGATTTGTTTTTGCTTCCAAGAAGTCTGTTAAATGGTTCTTGGCAGATGTGCGTAAAGAAAGTGCATCCATTTGGACATGACTGTCATTGTATGTTTTCAGGGTGCTAATTACAGTCAGTGCCTTGCAGATCCTGTTGCTAATTAAAGTGATTTCAGTGTATCTGTCGGTCATTAGCATAACCAAGTCCAGCTGATAGGCACAGTCCAGCTGAGGCTGCGGCAAAGAGAACACAGACCAAAAGTAGGCTACATTGAAATAGAGAAGGGTGAAACATTTCATTGTAAGCCAGAGTAAGCTGCAGAAAACAATGACCAAGTTTTTTGCAATAGAACGTGAACAACAGCAGAGAGAAGTAGTACTCAAGTAGCATTGGAAGGGGAGCAGATGGGCACAAGAATGCTGCAGCAGCTGAGGGAAGAGGAGAGCACAGGTGTCCAGTGTACAGAAGGAGCTTCTGCAGCACGTCTGGAGGCTGCAGGTTTCTAGGCTGCACTTGGTACAGGAAGGTCCAGCCACGTCCGCCTGGCCTCATATCAGTGCCTTTGGATGGGTTAAGTGTGAGGGCTGTGTTTAAGGAAAAGTGCTGGTCTAGGCACTGCTGAAAGCTGACCAGGAGCCATTCCCTGGGTTATCTGCCCCAGACAGTTGTAAATGGGTGCACCTCCTGATAAATCTCAGAATAACAGTTTCTGACATTTCACATACTATAGATTACAGTTGGCTTCACTGTGGTACCGCAGGATAATCATCTCCTGCAGGATGAGTTTTAGAAACTGCCTGTAGTCAGAGTATCTCAACTCTGAGTGCTTGCAGCCTGTCCAGCCTTCCTGGTTCAGCAGGCTCTGCTACCCTTGCCAGGCTCAGCACCAGGGTTTGAACATAATGTGGACCCTAGCCAGTGCTGAAGCACCTTACAAAACAATGCAAAACTCAACTATTGATTTACAATTAAGGTTGATCCAGCAGAAAATTAGGTTTTGTTCACATTTATTCTTCAAGGCTGTACTGTCTGCTCCTGGCTGAGGCAGAGGCACTGCTGACAACATGGGCTGGCTCACAAACTCTGTGGCTGTTCCAAGGCAAAACTCTTTTGGCTGGAAGTTAGCAGAAGGATTAATATGACAATGGAAGCTTCCTTAAATTGTACTTCTCTGAACTGGATTTGGGTGCGTTTTTGGATATATCCCAGCATGCTGAAAATTCTCCAGGACTGGTCCTCCTGGTGTCTGCTGGTAGGAGATGAAGTGGCCTCCAGGATGGGCTGGGCAGAAGCCAGGCTGACTTGGTTACACAGACTGAATGCTGAGGTTTTGGAAACACAGAAAAATGTATAAATATTTGCCTTTAATTTTTGTAAGAATGAAAAATCTCAGGTTGTCAGAAGCTGAACCATTTCTCTTCCTACCTCTCCTTCATCCAATTTTCTTCCTCTCTTTCCTTCTTTTTTCCATTTTTCATCCTTTCATCCCTTTTGACTTTGTTTCCTCCTTATTTTTTTATGTGGAAATACATATCCAGAACTGCATGTGCTTTATAGATGTTATCATAAAGACGCTATAGCTATGACAGTGTGCTGGAGAGATGAAAACGTGAGTGCCATTTCAGCATCTTCCATAGCATGACTCAGAGAGATTGATAGTTATCCTCCTGCAATTAGAACTTTTATTAGCGCTGCCGGCGGCCCTTGGCATGCTGTGAATGGATGCCATTTTCTTGGAGTGTTTAGTCTTTCAAAATGCTTCAGGGAAAATAAAGATGGACTGGATTCACTCACCACATAATGCTGAGGGGAAAATCACATTTTATGCCACCTGAGGCTGAGTTTTCAAGCTCCAGACAGCAGACACAAAGCACGTTAGGTATCCGCCTGGAGCAAAGCTTGACAGAAGCTCTCATCCCCAATGCTCCTCAGCTCAGCAGCTGGGCCAGGCTCTGCTGCCCTCCCCATGGCTGATGATTCCTTCCCTCAGCTCACTCCAATGCTCATGCCCAGCCATCTGTGTCAAAACCATTTCATTCCCTAAGGGAATTCGACCTTCTCTACTTTTTCTTTTCTTTGACGCATACACAGAACCTGGGTTGACCTGATGAGGGTTAAACGAGCCATGGCACTCTTCTGCAGTACGCTTTTTATAGTCAATTTCAAGAAAATCCTGCTATCACAAAGATCAATTCCATTTTTGACCTTTCCATAATATTCATGTTACTGAATCAGGGAGAGTGTAAAACCTGTGCTGGAGACAAAGGGCAAAATGGAATATATGTTCTCTTTTGAGATTTCTAACAAAGCTTGACAGTCTTTGAAATTCCACTGCTGAGTAAGGCTGCTCAGTCCAACCTCACACGTGTCGCTGGGAGGCAGGTGCAGTGGTTTGGCAAAGACGTCCTCACAGAGCTTTCACTGGACTGGGGAGCACCAAAAGGTGTTCTCTATGCCAGCCTGGGGACCAAGCCTTCTTGATGAGGCTTCCTGATCTCTCCACAAACACCAGCGGCTCTGGAGTTGGAAACAGGACTCTGAGCACACAGTGAGCATTTCAGCTACATCCAAATTACCATCAAGAAACACTTCTTTACAGAAAGGGTTGTTAAGCACTGGAATAGGCTCCCCAGGGAGGTGGTTGAGTCACCATCTCTGGATGTGTTTAAAAACCATTTGGATGTGGTGCTCAGGGACATGATTTAGTGAAGGGTTGTTAGTTATGGCAGTATGGTTAGGTCATGGTTGGACTCGTGATCTTTAAGGTCTTTTCCAACCTGAGTGATTCTATAATTCTATGATCAGGCAGACACTGCACCCCTAGTGGGATCTGTGCTGCAGCTTCATCAGCACCCGCAGGGTGGGCTTGTCAGCTTGGCTGCCTGTAGCTGCATGAAGATCTGCCCCATGGTGCCCACGCCCATTCTGAGAGTGGGAGGCAGGCTTCTAAATCCAGCAGGCTTGTGAGCATCACAGCCGGCTGCGGGGCAGAGCTCTGCAGGGTCTTTGCCCCCTGAGATATGGGTGCTACATGGAGATGGCATATGGACACCCTGGGCAGTGACACTCCTGGAGGTCTCTCAGTGTGTCCAGCAAATCAGCCAGAATGGTGTATGCAGACAAGCCACTTGTGATTCAAAATAGACCCCATTTTTCCTTTGAAAACCCACAATATGCAGGTTTATTTTCTGCAACTCTTCCAGGCAGGTTACCCCAACTGTTGGCAAACGGCTGGGTTGGGGTTGCCATGGATACACTCCGCACTGATTCACATGAAACACATCATTGCATTATCCCAGGAGTGGTGAAAGCCTTTCACAGCTGATAATTTTTAAGAGAATGATTCATCGTTAAATATATCATGGCAGCTTGGCATTGTTTGCTCTTCCTTGGAAGCATCATCTGGAAATAGGCAGCTCTTGGGATGCTCCTGAAGTCGAGAGTAAAGCTGTGAGAAAGATGTTTGCAGGAGTGCGCCATGGTGCTTGATTTTCTTCTCCTTCATTTCCTCCCAGGACAGAAACTGAGTGCCCCAACCTCCCACCATCCTCACCATGCTCACTCCCATGCATGGCTGCTGGTGCCCACCTGTCTGGGAGAGGAAGGGACCTCTTCTTTCTTCCTCCAACTGCATTCCAAAAAGTAGCAGTGAGCACAGCCAGGGCTCAGCCAGGCATTGTTCAGAGGCACCAGTTATGCTTTGAGTCTTGAGCAGCTCATGGTTGTGTAGGAAGAGGCTTGGGAAAGACTATATTTTTTCTCTAGAAAAAAGATAGCATGAACTAAGGGATGACTGAAAGCTTTATTTTGTCCCATTCTGAGTAATGAGGAGGGAAGCACAGAGCTGGAACACACACGTAGAGCTGGCATGAGTGATCTGGGGCAGAGATAGAAGTGCTGAGACCTTTTTGTATATTAGCCAGGCAAGAAGAGATAAAGCAATTCAGTCTTGGGGATGTGTATGTCTTCTCCATTCCCAAGAGCAGTGGTGGCAGGTCAGGCTCCAGACTTGCCAGGCTGACCCAGGCCCTGCTGCCCTCCATGGCAGCATGGGGATGGGAATAGGAAAAAGGGGAGAGACAGCAGCAGGTGAGAGTGGAGAGCACTAAGAGGTGAAGGAGAAATGGAGGATTATTAGAGAATGGAGATATCCAACTAAGCTGTACTCTCCATATCCAAGGAAGGGCTGTGTGCAACTCCATGCCTTACTGAGTGGCCATTTAAAAACCATTTGATTCCTAGGTTGGTGGATTTTCAGGTGCGGGGCAGTGGACCATGGTTCAGGATTTGTTGCATGTTCTCTGATGTCCCGGAAGAGCCATGAGACAACAGTGATGTGGCAGGGGAGAGGCACCACACTGATTGCTGTGATTTTGAATTAGGACATTGACAGAATTTA
Source organism: Perdix hodgsoniae (assembly GCA_035772895.1). Lineage (NCBI taxonomy): Eukaryota > Metazoa > Chordata > Aves > Galliformes > Phasianidae > Perdix > Perdix hodgsoniae. The sequence continues at coordinate 1,760,913 of JAPSGF010000017.1, forward strand.
CTGAAAACACAAAAACTTTCTTTTCTGTATAAAATGAGCCCTCATCAAACAGCTGCCTGCACTTAGAAAGTAACCCAAAACCAACTGAAACAAACAAAAAATGTCTGCATGCTCTTGACTCCATGCCAAAATAATTCTCAGTTATTCCCAAGACAAAACTGTTTCCTCTGTCCCTAAAAGCCAAAGACGTACATTTCATGCATAATTAAAGTGAGATTTTAGCATACATCAGAGCCTGGGATTGTGTGAGGCTCAAATGGGGCTTTCCAAACAAGCCTTTTGATTACCAGTCATTTTAAGTGAAGGAAATAATGGCACTGCAGAGCTCTCCAAGCCCTCAGAGAGGAATTTCTGCCGTGACTGATGGCTCCCAGTGCATTAGGGCTTCCACCAGTTTAGCCGCCTGGGTGGGAGCACTGGGGTACACTGAAATCCCATCAGACCTTAACCTGGGAATGGGGACCCCTACTAGACCCCGCACTGCCCTATGCCCATCACTCTCACCTACCCTGTGGCAAACCAGCACGCATGACAAGTATTTTTGTAGCTCTAATACTCAGTGAGTTTTCAATCCTTTAATCTCCCTTTCCATGCTTCTTTGAGAGCACCCGGTAATGAATGAGAGACGTGGATAGAAGTTCCCATTTGTGTCCCACTAGCACTGCTGTTAAACCTTCCTTCCTTGGGTCACACAGCAAGACCTTTCCTGGGGGACTTTAAAAGGATGAGCTCTGTTCATATGGAGGTTCACAACAACCCCTGTGTATGGTGGTGGTAGGAAAAATCTGACTGTGTTGTGCTGCATTGTGCTGGCACATACATTACTCCAGTGTCTCCTCCTGGGATGGTTTGGTTCAGGGTCTGTTACCCTTCAGGTGACCTGCAAATATCCCTGCTCCCATCCAGTCTGTAAGAGAAACACTTAGCTAATGGAGCCTGTGTACTTCCTGGGCTCTCTTGCAGAGCAGAGGACACCGAAGAGTCCTCTGGCTTTGCTTCTTTTAAAGATATTGGAGAGAGATCTGCCTTTGATCAAAAACAGACACTGATTTTTTTGTCTTTTTCTCTGAAACCTCAGAGCCACAAGAACTCAAGGAGAAGAGGATTAGCAGGGGTGAGAGCTGAGGGTCCTGGCAAAGACAGAACAGAGGTGTCTGACAAGAGCTGCTGCTGCTTGTTCTTTTCTATGGGTTTCATTGGAACCCCTTTCCACTGCCCCCAGCGCCATTTGACCAGGGGAAGGAATGACTCCTGACAGTATTTGTCACAATTAGCCAGGTGGATTACCTACCCCTTCTGACTAGGATGGGCTGTGTGTCACTGCTGCCCTTTTGAGTTGAGTTCTGTGCCCCACTGCAGCCCTCCGCCAGCCCCCAGCTCCTCACTGTATTGCAGTAGCCCTCCTTCTATCCAGGCTCATCCCAATCCTTATTAAGGTTTGGCTTCAGATAAGAGCATTGAGAAAACATGATCTCCTTTCCCCTTTCTCACTCCCTCTCAATGACACAGTCCCCTTCCCAATGAGAATGCTTGCAAATTTAAATATGTCACAGGACCTGGTGCTGCTCTGACTACATACTTCCTCTATTCTCCTAGCCCACCTGGCCCCCTGAATGCATCCAGGCTTGGGGCATCTCATGGAGCTGAGCTCACAGAGCCTTTGTGGGGCAGCATGAAGGGGGTTCCCATCTCATCCCAATGAGGTGGCAATGTACCTGGCCATTCTAGGCCTCACCGGCCCTCAGTGATAAACAAGTAATTGATTTATGGGAGAAGTCATTGACATGCAGATTGCTGAGAGTAAAAGTCATCCCCATGGCATGGGAGGGGTGGAACAAGATAGTTGTTTCCTTCTCCTGCACAGAACTATTTAGCACATTGGATTTGAAAAGCCTTTCAAAAACTTCCATGTGCCTGTAATCAATAAGTAGGTCACAAATAAGTTCTTGGTTTCAAGATGAATCTGCATGGAATGATCCATGATGTGTGTAATCGTACCAAGGATCTCTCAAGCAGAAGAGCTGTTAATTGGCCCTGCCTGCAACACTGCACAGCCATCCATGGTGGGACCAGGACAGCTCCCTCAGGAGCTCCAACCATCCCACCTTGGCCTTCCTGCAGCCTGCAGGCTCAGGGGACTGGTTAAAGCCAAATATTTGTGAACCAATAGTTGCCTGTGCAACCTGTGTGTGCTTGAGTTCTACAGCAATGTCATTTGGTTGGGGTGTCTTCAGGACTCAGTCCCCCTTGTTAGCTCCAGTTGTGTCTGAAATGGTGTACTCAGCTATCTTAACACATCTTTAAGGCTTCATGTGAAATGGACATGGATTGGATTTCAAAGATCAGGATGGGTGTGTAGTGAGGAGCAGAGCCCTTATATTCTTTATAACCAAAACCAATTCTGTGGTACTTCTACCTTGTTTAAGAGTCCTGGGAGAATCCCTCAATTAGGAGAATTACTGATACATTTATAATACTCCAGGTTCTGTGCTCACAGCCCATACCTTGACATTTGCAAGCCTTCACAAAATCAGACCACGAGTCAGTTAATGTTCACTTGATGAACATTAAGTGTTATCTATTGAATGTCATACTGCCTTTTTGTTGCCATATTCAGTAAATGGCATTTTGACCTGTTTGCTAGTGCATCTTACTGCAGAGCAGAAACATTGCCAGGTGATACAAGCATAGTCGCAAAGTACTCTTAAGCCTGCAGTATAACATGCCTTAGGAGTGGAGATAAAATGCAATGGTTGTTGGCTCCAACCTCTGGTTTGGGTGAAGGAGTCACAACACTCTGAAAACTTTTGCTCAGTCACGTTGCATTCATATTAAAAGTGAAGTCTACAGTCTCTCTTCCAAAGCCTTGTGATTCCTCATTTGGGAATCAGTTTGGACTGCTGTAGCTCACAGAGAAGCAGGTAACAAGGCTGAGCTGAGCCTGGGTCCATGGAGCAGTGGATTTGCTCTGTCTGCCTTCCTGTGCTTGGGGTGTAATACCTTACAGTTGGGTGGCATGGGGAAAGGTAGGTTTTCTCATGCTGACTGCTACCTACCAGGATATTAGTAGCTCAATGGCAGTGCTTAATGACTCACAGTTGCCCAGGTATTTTCCAGTAAAACACCTTGTCTGTGGAGGCTCATGTTTTGTTAGAGTACTTGATTTCCAGGTGTCCTGGCTGTTGTCTACCCCATTTAGGTTTGGTTAGTGCTGCTGGCGGGCTTGTGGGAGAGGCCAGCCCATACCAGAGTCTGCTCCAGGGCTAAGATGAGGAGTCTCACCTGCCTGTAGGAATGCCAGTGGAGAAGCATATTTCTGGAAGAAAATAGGAAAGGAGATACTGTACTTGGTGAAGTTGAGATTGTGTAAGTTTGATTCAATTTTGGAACAGCTTTTCTTTCCAAGATGCATCTTATTTTCTATCACCCATGGTAACATAACACTTCTTAAGGTCATGGTTGGAACAAAAGTTTTCAATATTCACAGAATGTTTTTATTTATCTGAAACATATATTTTCAGTGATGTTGTTGTGCAGTAAATGTTAAAATATCCTTATTTTCTATGGGACGTGAAGATAATCTGCCTCTATTCTTCGCATAGATTTGCTTTGTTAATGGCAAAGACCTGAATTTCCATACTGGAACCTTTCAGCTCACTTCATTCAGCATACCAGAAAATTATATATACTTACATAGCGCTATTGTATGGAGTGACCCTTAGTCATATTGTCTAAGCTGCTTATTGCAACAGAAATAAGATGTGTTTGGTAATCTTCTTATACTTACTGACAAACCTGAACAAGGCCAGCACAGTGGTAGGGTCACTTATTTCTGGCTATAATAAGGTTACTATACAAGGAGATATTAATGTTGTAAAACACATCCCGAGGATTTCATGTTTAAGTCAGTGTAATTATTTGGTCTCAAATACGTGAAGATACATTTCTTTAGTGAATATTCACCCTCCAAAAAGGCAGTGGAGCAAGTAGGAGATCCCCATGGGGCACACCAGTTTGAGTGCTTCGTACAACTGGGTAATATTATTGTCTTTGTCTTCCTTAAGCAAGTCTTGTAAAACCAGTTGTTCCCCGTGTCATTAAAGATCATTGTGCTCTACACAGCATGCTGTATTTCTCAGTGTTGGAGTAATGGCAAACACTGATTTTCAGTAAAATTAAGCCCCACTACAAGGTAGGAATCACACAATTGATATTACATCCATATCTCCTTTCCTTTCCACAAATGGTTGAAAAGGCCATAGAGGTCTCAATGTGCTCCAGTTCCAAGTACTCTTCAGCTTTCCCCAGGTCAGTGCAGTGTGGGTAGACTGAGCATGGCAGCCCCAGCCAGCTGCGGCTCTGAGATATGCTGTGAGAGCAGCTCTGAGCCCTGATGCTTTTTAGGCAAGGAATAACTTTCCTACAATTGGGTTGTTAAGAGACAGTTGAAAAAAAATAAAATAAGAAGAGCCGTGGATCAGATAATGGTATGGAAGAAAGATTTACACTTTGTTTTTCAAACATAAGTAGTAAAAGCACTTGTCTGTAAGGACTAAAAATGGTTCAGCAAAAAACTGTTTTTTCTCTGGGGAAAATATATCCTAGTTACTCCAGTAATTCCCAAAGTAGGATCTATTGAGGGTCTCTGCTCTGTGTCATATTTTTGGAGCTGCTTCTTGGAAGGCAGAAATGTTCCACGAGGGAAATTTTCTCTTACAGTACTCTGCATGGAAAAATTGGAGTCATTAGTTCACATAAGTGGGTTCACATTCAGGGCTCAGCTCACATGCATGCTCCCCGCCAGCAAAGGCATTTCACAGGCACAGCAATGCCAGCAAAATGAGCAAACAAAGGGGCTATAGCTCCTCTGCATCCCAGACTAAGGGCAGGAACAACCCACTGGCCTCTCTCCCCCATCTGGCACAGCAGAGGTTTGTGTTGGCACCAGTGATCGTGCAGTGCAAAATGGTATTTAAAAATAAATTTGGAACCAGTCACCAGCCAAGTTCACCAATGCTGGGCACAATGGTCATGGAAACAGTCACAGGAATCGAGAGCGGCATTGCGGAGAAGGAACATCACAGAGATCTCTTAATGCAGAAATAATTTTCCAGAAGCACAGAACTGAGATTGAGCAATGCATATTTGGGATAAAACCAAGGCCATTAATCTTAGTTGCTCTGCATACTTGCAGCTCCTATTCAAAAATATTTTTAAGAAAAAGTCCCTAAAACAATGTGTCAGAGATTAGGGGAGCCTCTGGTGTGTTTTCTTGCTTGCTTGTTTTGCATATTATGTAGGAGAGAGATTTCTCCCTAGTTTTGATGGATACCAGGGCTATTGCTGCGAGTGCTGAATAGCAGATCAGCCCTGAAATTATCAGGGTTGTTAAGCTTATTAAGCAGGTATCTGGAGACAGGGGCTGTGTAGGGAAGGCAAGAGAAACCCAACCCAAAGGTATCCGTGTTTAATGCTGAATGGGCACTTGAGCTGACAGAGGTCCTCTACCTACTGGAAAGAACTTATAGAGCTAAATCAAACATTGTTGTTCCTTAGACTTCAAAAGCACAGGATTGCCAAGGCAAAGACAGCGTCCTGGCCTCAGGATTCAGCAATGGTGTGCACTGGGCAGATAAATATTTCTGGGCTTTCCTGGTCTGATTCACCTTTTGAAGGTATAGGGTTTGATAAAGCACAGGTGCAAAATAAAACTTGCGTCAGCATCCATTTTGCAATTCCTTTACCTCTTAGAGATAAATAAATAAGAATGCAAAATAGACATCCCACCACAAAGTGTCAGCAACCTGCTCAACTTCTTGCTGTTCTTCCACGGGATCTTGAAAAGCAAAAGGCAGCTATCTGCAAACATGAGTCAGGAATTCAGAGCTCTCCTCTGGCCCCATCTGTTCCTGATTGCTCTAGGAGATGATGATGAATGCAACCTCTGGGATCATCCATTGTGTAACTGATCCATGTTGGCATGGACCAAACCTGGCCTCTGGGAATGGGTAACATTGGTGCCCATGTCCACACTTACAGTTTGGCTGTCGTCACAGTGGATGAGTCACAGTTCTTTGCTCATTCATGAAAGTCAAACACGGCTATTGGGAACTTGCCAAATCTTGTAGGAAAATGAGGTCCTAGACTACTGACCAGTTTTGCAGCAGCTGTGAGGAGAGAACAGGCGCACGGTGTGTACTGCAGCAAGCTCTGGTAGTTGAGGAGCTGTGATGAATGAGGAGGTGCTCCTTCTGTTCTGCCAATGGCGTGTGTGCCTAGTGTGCTCTGCAGTGGAGCTTATGCCTCGGAGGTTGGTTTCTTTCCAAAGGCATGATGATGAAATGTCCATTGTGCTTAGAGGTTGTTGGGGTTTTTTGTTTGTTTGTTTGTTTTTAAAGAAAAGATATCTATCCAGCCCTTTGCTCTTTGGCACTTGAGTTGAGCTCTTCTTCAACTGGTTGACCTAGGACATTCATTTTGTGAGCAGGGTGTTGCTTCTCATTTACCTAAAAGCTCACCATACTCCTAAGTGCTTGCAGATACTGTTGCTGTCATGGCAACAAGGTTATTTATGCATAATGGATATGTTCCTTCTTTTTTTCTTTACCCCAGTGTTGCTAAGTGGAGACAGGGTCATAAAATCCAGTGGGAAACTCTCAGCACCATATACATGCTAATGAGCCTTTGAGACTTGTTCCCTCTTCTCTGGTGCCTGGCTAACCCAGTTCAAGTCCCCAAAACTGCCCTCAGCTCAGCCTTCTATCTGGCAACAAATTGACTCAAGTCAATTTGTAACATATGCTTTATCAGTACCACTGTTTAATTATTTAACAGTGAGGCCAGCAAGGGGAAGTCAACACCCCCACTGTCAAAGCCAGGTGAATGAGCAGGTTCTATGGCTAAAATCTCAGTTCAGTGAAGTTCTCCTTTAAATTCTTCCTGGGTTTCATCTTCTCATTTGCCATGGCAACCAGCAAGGACCACAGGTCGCAGAGAGGATGTAAAGAGTCATTTCAGTCAAATCAGGTAGGCTCCTATTAGCCACCAAAGCACTTAACACAAGAAGGATTTTCCATGAAAAGGGCCTTTACTTGAGGATAGATTCATGTGCCCTGAAAACCTCAGTCTGCAGAGCTTTGGCGTTCTCCTTGCTGCAAGAGCATCTTCTCAGGATCTTAATCAATTCTGTTTACATACAGTATTGAGTCCAAAGAGTGCAAAACCCTCCACAGAAAGAGGAGAGTAAGTGGCTGTCTGGAATTCATTGTCAGATAATGATCCAATCTTCCAACAAATAAAAAGCTTCTCTCTGCAGATCACGCACTCCACTTAACTTGGCCCTGCGGATGCTCACAGCAGCCTGCTTTGAATAAAGTCTTCACTTCGCCAGAGTTCAAAGTCCCCAAATGCTGCCATGTGATGAGTGTCACTGAGAGACTCCACGTGCCCAACACTATATATGTGCAGTGCCCTGGGCATCACAGCAAGAAGTGGTGAAGGAAGGGAGTGGTGACACTGGCACTGTGAAATCAATTCGTTCTTCCCATAACAGTACTTGTGGCTTTTCCTGAAGTGCAGGTCCCTATTCCAAGCCTAGTGAGCAGAAATTGAAATACTGCTTCTGAGTGCAGCAGAGCCCCAATGCAAGGAGCACCATCCTGGGGAAAAGCAGGGCACGTGAAGGAATAACAATACTTTGTTCTTACATAACTCTTGCCTAAAATACTTCAAAGTGGGCTTGCAGATAAATAATTAAAGATAAGCCAGAATTAACTATCATTTTGTATGTCAAAAAGTGAGATTCTCCATCACCTCAGTGGTGGTGGTTGGCTATCAAAATCCTCCTGTTTGTGGGCTGAAATGAGGCCATGTGGCTCCTGATGCTGACCAACAGAGTACCAATGATTTCGCCTTGGTCATAGCTAGTTAATTTTTAGGCCAAATATTATTTACTGAGAAAAATAGTTCTAAATAATGAATAATTGAGAAATTTCTGATTCACCCACAGGCAGTTTGCAAGGGGAGGGGAAGCAACATTTATCATATAAATTATTTGTGAATTAATCACTGATGCTCTCCGAAGTCAATGGGATACTTGCATAAATAAGAGTATTCATGGAGAAGACCGAGTCTTTAATGGCACTTTGAGAATGGGAAATTCATTAGCTGAAAGCAATGATTATGAATCAAAAGGATTGGGAGGAGAGAAAATCAAGTCATAATTAGTCACTTAAATTGTATCAAGTAGAACACAAGTGATTTTAAACAAGTCCAAACAAAGGGAAAACGATTCGTTCTGATTAAGTCAGTCTCCCTTGCCCTTTTAAAGATTTATGAATTAATGTCAATAAATGATGGCTCTTGGGACTCAACCTATAAAAACTGCATAGAAATGCAATATAAGACAACATCAGAGAAGTGAATTAGACACAGCAGAACAGAAATAAAATGCATGCTTATTAAGGATGTATATAATGAGTCTCACGTCACCCAAATATTGACCAACTGCCTCCAAACTAAACTCTCCCCTTTGCTCCCATAGTTAGTTATTCTCTCTCTGGTTGCTCTTCTAATGCTGAAGTCAGACCCAGTTTGATCCCTGATAAGCTTAATTACACTGCTGAAGGACTGCTTGTAAAACTATGCGATCTGCATTAATTATGGTGCTGGCAAATTATGTACCCTGCACTTACAAACCCACTTGGAGTTTCCCCTCTTTCCTTTTGCAGCATGTGATTGGGATTTCCTCGAATACATTTTCCAACTGTCCTCAAAGGGATGCTGCAGCATCAGGGAAATGCTGTATGTGGTTTAGGGGTCTCTTTTTTCAAAGCAACCTGTTGGAAGGCAGGTATAGGAAAAGCAAACAGTATTTGCTACAAAATAGTAAATGGTGCATTGTTGTGCTGGTGTTCCTGTTCCTATCATTGTTAGAGGGAACATCAGTAGCATGCTCAGTACCCAGACAATATGTTCATTGAAATCATTTCATGGTGGGCTCCTGACTGGGACAAAGATGAGGCTCAGAAAAGGACTGACTTTGTTTAAACTAAAAAGTTTTCTGCTTTACTGAACTAATCCAAGCATCCAGCCCTGCCCGTGCCTATTTTGGGTACCCATAAATCTCCTGTAGACATCACCTCAGTCACAGCCTGTTCCCCAGCCCCTAACTCCACAGACTTCTCTTTGTTCCAAATGTAATTGCTCTTCGTCCTTTTTTTTTCCCTTTTTCCCCACTGTCTAGAACTATGTCTCATCATCCTACACTTCTCATTATCTTAATTAAACCAGGGCAAATGAGTGGTCTATTTTATAACCTGACATTATACCATTCCATTTTTTAGCTCAAAAGATGTGAGTTAGTACTTCCCTCTGCTCTTGGTAACCATGGTTGAGGAGGACTGAGTTCCACATGGAGCAGAACACGCTGGGGCTGTGTGTGAACTGGGGGGGATTCTGTCCCCACCACCCCAGAGTGGGCGCAGCATTTACCTACAGCACAGTATGGGTGTGGGGCTGCCATTATACCCCAGCTCTGTGGATGTGCCCATCAACAGTATAGCACAACTCTGTTCTTTCTGGAGAATTGTCTGCTGGTTAATCAAGCATCAGGATAGCTCTGCTGCAAACAGATGGCGAGCAGCCCCACACTGCAGCGGTGGGGCAGCTGCTCTTTGCTCTACACAACAGGCACCAGCTGCATGCTGCACGCTGCTTGCACCTGTCTGGAGACGAGTTGTGGAAGGGGGAAGGTGATACCATTAGCAAGTCATAAAAACTGTGAGATTTCCCCAGCCCCAGAGAGCCCTTGGAAGAGGTTTGTGTCTCTTCCACCTCAGTCTCTGCTTTGTTCTTCTGCGGAACAAATGGAGATGATCTGTGGCAGCAGGATGGCCAACAGAACTACATGGGCATTGTAATGTTGGGTTTCTCAAACTGTTTTGTTTGATGGATTGTAGAGATGTCCAGTCAACATTGCTCTGGCTCAGGGCTGTGGGTCCACCCACACCAAGAGATCCCCATCAGCTCTCATTCCCTGCTCTCATACACACACCCTGACACTCTCTTCATTTTCACACCTTCTCCTTTCTTTACCTGAAATAATCTGCTTTGGAAGCAACTTTGCTGCCATCAACAAAGCAGGGTCTGAAGGGGAACTCCAGCCACAGAGAGGGGCCAGGAGTTGTACCTGCAGCCCTGAGGAACATTAGTGTGGAATTAGACATGAGTCACAAAACACCTTCTCCTAATGAGCTTCGAAAATGGAGCACCATCTGGCCTCACCTTCAGCCTGGGGTTACTTGAGCCTCCTGCAGCTGCACAGTTGCCCCTTGTGTAAGCAGCTCAGCACCAGGGAGGGAGCCCTGGTCCTGGGGTTCTGCACTGGGCAGGGACCCTGCAGGTCAGCTCTGAAGCTGGGGATGTGCAAGGAGAGGCACTGCGGTGTGCCCAGCAGGGAGCAGGAGGGGACAAGATGAGCCCTCAGTTTTCATGGTGTGCAATTTCATCTCATGTGAAGGAGATGCCCGTTCCCAGAGTTGTAGAGGGAAGTGAGACTCAAATGGTATCTGATTTTATATCTTTTCAAAACACTGCCAGACAAATTTCCATTTTTATTCTGAAGTGAAAATATGTTTTTAAAACATGCCATCCCTCCTGCTGCCTGGTCACTGCAAGACACTGAGTGGTATTACAGAGCTGATGGCTGCTAAATGGCCTGCTTTCCAACAGTAATGAGCTGCATTTAATAATGAGCTAAACATCATTAACCAGGGAAGATTTTGGTGAATGCTTCTTTAATATTATTGTGCAGCAATTACTACTGGAGTGAATAGCTCAGCTCTGTCCAGCTGCACCATTCGTCATTGTTTGGAGGAGGAGTAAAATCACTCTGGTCCAGGACGCTAATAGCATTAAGTGACACTGAGTAAAGTACAACAAGTGTTTCTGTTCATCATGAAGCCCAGAATAACAAAGATGGTTCATTCTGCTCCACCTTGCTTTGCAGCCAGCTGACCCAGCTGGCCTGGTGATGTGTCTGCAATCAACAAAAGCCCTTCTCAGTGTGATCTAATTCACAGGCACATGAAGTTTCTTTATTAAAAATTGATACGCGCAATTAAACAATGATAGAAGATGATAATGGGCATAATGAAGCTATTTGGTATTTGCAGTCTTTATTATACATCGCCACTCCATAACAATGAGACCTTCTGTACTTATTTGTCATGTCTAATTAGAAGGTCATCGTCATGAAAACACGCTTGGTGCTTCTCCAGAAATCCTCCCCTTCAATTTAATGGACTCTGAAGAAAAAAAAAAAAAAAAAAGAATAAGAAAAAAAAGAAAGAAAAAAGAAAAATCAAAGCAGAAATTCACTGTCAACTCCTTGATGTTTCCTTACTGCTTGATGGTACGGGTGGACTAGATGAGGTGATGGTTGGACTAGATGATCTTAGTGGTCTTTCCAACCTTAATGATTTTCTGATTCTCTGATTCTGTGCTATAGCTGAGTGACATTTTTTAGCAAATCTTGTGTCTCCCACGTTCAGGAGGAGAGGGGACACTGCACAGCTGGCAGCAATGGGGAGCTGTTCTGGTTGCAGCAGTGAGATGTGTCTTTCAGGGATGTCTACAGATTTATTTGGACAGTTGTGAATGGAAGTGGTCTGTTCTGGTATTTTTTAAATGAAATGGTTCCCTCTCTTTTTGGAAATAGTTCTTGATTTTGGTAACCTAGCACAAAGCAAAGTTTTTTCTTTGGTCAGAACCAAATATTTTGGGTCAAGTCAAAATATTGTTTCTCAGCTCATCTGCTGAGCTGAACGATTCATTACTCAGCAGCACCACTCAATGCATCCCAACCTCCCAGTGCACCCCTGCCTCCCAGCTGGAGCAAAAGCTCCGCTCCACCTCCACTTCAGAAGATGGACAGACAGCAGACAAGACACAGCACTGCCCTGACCTAAAAAAAGTAGCTATATATATGTATACATACTTATACACACATACATATATGTAAGAGTGAAAAAGCAAGAGGCAGTATTCAGTGCTCTTGTGCTTTGTGTGCACCTGTGATTTAATTCCCCTCCTGGTATGAAAGCTTCCCAAGCCCATTTGCTGCTCTGTGGACAAGAAGTGCATTTGCAGTGGTTAGACTCAGCCCAGATAATGCGAAAGGCCTTTCTTCTCTTGAGCTCTGCACTCTCACTGTTCTGTGTCAATATAACAACAGTGATAGCACATTTTAAAGAACAGCAGTTTCTTGGTTTTGTGCCTTTGTGTAATATTTAGCAGTGCTGCAACAAACAGACCCAACTGTAAAGTAGCTATAGCAACAGCATTGCATAGTAAACATGGAGGCACCAAAATGTTTACAGACATAAAAGAATGTGTGTGATTTAATTAATGTTCAGGCGTCCCAGACAATTGCAACTCCAGGCTGAACACAGCCGTGAGCAAATCATACCTGTAAAGGTCAAAGGGGTCAAGTTATTGCATGCATCCCTTTGCAAAACTGGCTGTTCTGCAGGAGGGAAGGTGATGTGATCCCATTCAAGGGACCTGTTGGTATGTAGGAGCTTTGAGGCCAGGAGGGATTCTGCACAGCTCCCCTGCACCCATTTGCACGCAGCAGAATTCCAGCCTCCATAGGGCCACAGGAGCACTGCTGCCTGTCTTAACTTCACTCACCTGAGGGTTCTCCTGCAGTCACTGAGCTCTTGGGGCTCTGTGCAAGCATCCAATTCCTCCCTGTTTCTATCGGGGTGAGCACAGGCTGATCAGCTCCTTCTTTCTTCCTCTTCTTTGATGATCAAAATATTTACAGCTCAGTGAGTGGGGCTGGCAGCAGCCCTAAAACTTTGTTCTTGATAGTAAATGTCACATTTAATATTGATGATGTGGGCTACCCAAGTCATGCTTGGATGAGTTATTAACCATTGGGAATGACATCTATAATAGGAAACTCCTAAAATGTGAGCTGCCTTATATGTGCACATAGCTTCACTTTTCTGAAGGATAGAGAAATCTAAGCAATTCACTAAAAATATATGGATGCCGTTCATTGTTATATGGCCAGGAGATGCGATCTGCTGTCCAAGCTGGTTTATTGTTCACCTTCGTAGTGCATAAAACTACACCCTGCAGGGAACAGAGCAGTTCTTTTATCATCTCAGTGAACAGAGCAGGCAGCATCACTGTGCTGTGCCCCCCAAACCAGGTCCCATCAGCTCAGCTCCATGTGTGTAATTCTTGTTGCTGAGGTTGGGCAGAGCAGGCACCTAATGGTCATGGCAGACTTAGAGTTCTTGAATTTTCTTTTGATTGTGCAGTGAAATTAAAGCAAACTGTTACACAGGGAGTCAGGCCAGCACTCATACAGGATGAATGAGTTGGGCACCGTGTTTTAAAACCACTAAGAAATAGTAGGGTAAGTACAAGTAATTTGTAGTTGGTGTTCCACTGGGACTTGCCATGAAAGAGACTCTATACTTTACAAGAAGCAAATACGAAGTTACACAGATTATGCACATTTATAGCTTGTCATAAAAAGGTTTCCTGTAATGTGGAGATAAATTTTGTTCTTGTGTGTGTTAGTACAAAAGTTGATTATTCAACAGAAATTTGGTGAGTTGGTCAAACCGTACTGTGAGCTTCATCAGCTGCGATGTTGATCAAGACACTGAAGTTTATATGAATATTCCACATCTGGCAGTGTGATTTGAACGTTACTGAGATGAGTAGATAGACAGTCTGGGTTGGAATGCAGTGCAAATGGCTGTTCTCCGGTTGGATTATGTGGCTCTGAAACACATGTAAGGACATGTGTTGCTTAGGCTGGAGAGGAGTCTTGTACTATGGGAATAGCAACTTCAGTAGAAAAGGCATTGAGATTGTGGACAGACCAAGCTGCTGTATTTGATGTTCACGTTGCCCCTCGCCAGTTAGTAAGTTTCCAAGGTGAATACATCTACCATGTGCTACATCTGGTTGAATAAATTCAAAGAATATAGTAAACTCAAATACAATGTAGTATTGCTTTTTGCCTTCCAAAAGAGTAGTATGGATTTCAAGATAGAGTGGAAACACAAGAGGAAGCTGTAGAACAGCACAAGAAATATCTACTCCTCTCATGGTGCTTCTGAAGCTGTCAGAGCTCACTTTGCTTCACCTTATGTTGCTTATCTGGTAAAGAAAAATGCAAAATGTGCAGGGGACGTTGGGCCAGTTGCACTGCAGTGTGACCTGGAGTGTCTTCTGCTCCCGCTGGCACAGCCCTCCAGGCCCTGCTGCTCCCAGCTGAAAGGAGCAGTCATTCCCTGCATTGTTGACTTCTGTAGCATCTCTCAGCACATCACAGACTGCCATGTGCCAAAGTCTAACCAGACTCATTTCTTCACCCGAGTCAAGAAAAGCTGTCCCGTTATGCCTGTGGCTATTAACCTTATTTTACAGATGGAGAAACTGTGCACAAAGAGAATAAATTATTTACCCAAGGTCGCAGAACAGATACAAAATGCCATGATTGGGAAGAGGACCCAGACTGCCCAATTCTCATTCCTCTGCTTTAGCAGCAAAAGCTGTTTTTCCTCTTCATCATGACTTGCTCTCCCTTGGACACTCTGTCATCCACATGTGTCCCTCCCTTTTTCCCCTTCTCATCTCCTACCTATCCTGCTTCTTCCTTTCTGACGCAGCAGTATTCTGGTACACTCTGAACCAGTCAGTCTGAATGTAGCATCATGTCTGGCAAAGTGAGATTCACATTTGACTCTTAGTAGTCTAAATGCAAATTACACAGTTGTGTTGAGGCACCAATTTATACTAATTTGCACTCTGTTTTGCTTTGGTAAGAGCTACCTGAGAGACTACAGCTTTTTTTAACCTTTAATAATGACAAGGTTTTAAAAGCTTGTTCTTTAAAGTGGTGGAACTGATTGTTTCATCAACTTAAATTGCCACCAAGATAAATTCAGTCTGTGGGCACGCTCAAGTCTTTCAGCCTTGTGCAATTCCAGCTGCATGCTCAGTGCTGGTGATAGCTCTGGTTCTCCGTAGGCCTTGCCGAGGGTTCTGTTGCCTGTAACCAGGTGCTGAAGTGTCAAGAACAGATAATGCATCAAAATGATCATCATCAGTATCTTAGCCAATTTTATCTCCTTGGTGCGTTAACTGGATGAGGCTTTTCACAGGATGAAATACATGGTATATTGCCAGAGTTTGCAGGTAAATGTGTAACGTTTCTGAGAGGCACTATCAATTGAGATAAAAAATCCCACAAAATATAATGTTATCAAACCATAAAAACACTTTGGCATTATTTTTGCAGAAGCAAATGAGAAATGAATTCAGTGTGCAAGAAAGGAAGCAGCCAAATGTCATTCTGGATGTCACAGAGGTCTTAGGAGTACCATAGAGGTCCATCAGATAAAGGAGCCACTATCAGGCTTAGAAATTAATTTCCTGCAAAAGAAAACAAAGAAAGATCATAGTTACGGGGTTTAGCATGAAGCAGGTGTGCTGTGAGACAGCCCAAAAGAGTCCATGCACAGGTTGAGCCTGAGGGCAAAGAACTGTATTTCCAGCATCACAGTTAATACCATTTCTTAGAAGTTCAAAAGCTTCCAGTGAGAAAGTTTAAAATAACTGAATTTTAAAAAAAATAAAAAATAAAAAATAAAGATAACTAATTATTGCTCCTCAGCTTTGCAGCTTGCTTTCAATAAGAGGAGCTTCTTGACCTGGAGACCTTTCGTGCTCCAAGGCACTGCAAATGGTGGATTTCCCTGCAGTGGACACACTGGAGCATGTAAGCCGTGCTAAACCCCAGAGGAGTGCAGACATGCCTGGCCGCCTTTCCTTGGCCTTCTGAGAGCCATCTCGAGCTACACTGGGAATGACAACGACATCCTGAAAGCTGCCAAAATATCATAGGGAGCAGCTGGCAAAAATGTTCCAACCTCCCAGTGCCCTTAATATACTGTAAACAAATCTGCTTCAGTTAAACCACACGCAAGGTGATGAGTTTCACTCTCAGATTGATGGGGTTTAGTGCCATTATTGCCATTAGCAAACATAAGAAATGTAAAGCACTTTAGGAACAGAAGTCACTGGGAAGGAAATACTTTAAGCCTTCTCAGGTTGTTGTTAACGTTTCCAAAAGATCCAGAGCTTTTCTGGAATCATGTGGAAAAAAAAAGGAAAATAAAGTCAGAAAATGGCTTTATTTTCTGTTTCTGGCCAATCCAAGCAATAAGAGACTACATATGCAACTGGTGCCTTTGTTACTGAGCACAGCTACTCTACAAGAGGAATGAAATATTCACACCTTTTGGCTGGGGATTTTATTAAGGTTTCAGGTGCCTACTTTCTGCCATCCACTCCATTTAAGTAATACTAGCAGAAGCTCAGCTCGTTTCTCAAAAATTAACAGCTCTCTGTGAATACATGAGTGTCTGGAAGCTCAGCCAAAGGATGCTGCTGCTCCCAGCTCCCAGGGAAGGCCCTGAGGTCAGTACTGGTTCTCTCACTTACTCGGTTATTGAAATCCCAGTGTGTCCCAGTGTGGAGGTGGCTGAATTCCAGTGGGGAGTGAAGCAATCCAAAGGCAAGGACACATGGCCTTGCCAGCAGCAGAGAAACTGTCTGGCTCAGAGCTGCTATGAAGTCACCATGAGTTATGATTAAGGGACCCTGACATCTTACACTGAATTATTTTACAGTGCTGCTTTCTGTAAGTTCCTGTTGCACAAGCACTGAAGACATACAGGTCACAGAGGTCTGTGCTGATGTGCATGTGGAAAGCCCTTTCACACTCTACTGCTCATTACCAGGGCACTAAGGCTTCCAGTGCAAACCTCTGTCCTCTGCTCCTTGCTCCTTTGGCTTTTACATTTCCATTTGCTAGTGCACTCAGCAGACATTTCCAAAACCCAGACATGTGTCAACCCCTCCTCTTTCACTCCTTTTTCCTGCCCTGATGTAGGTGTCCATCTCCTGAAAGCACCCAGATGCATTGTGTAGAGGTTTTCAGTTCTGCCTCAGGCCAGGATATCTTTTGTCCATTTCAGCTGATACCTGGTCAGTTCCATGATAGCATTTCATAACTATTTATCCCTTTGCCCATGGAACTCAGGAAACTGGAATGCACAGCCTGGCACGACTGGGCAGGCAGGGATGACACCACTGAGTATGGGCTCTCTGGAGCCAGGTCTGAGAGCTGTTGGCTTCACCACAAGGCACAAGCAATGACAGGTTTTAGAGCCTTTGCTACCCAATGAGCTGGCTGGCCCTTGGCTGCTCTGCTGCACCTCTTCAATTCAAGTGGTGACTCATGGCCTGGAACTATGAGGTGGATGGCATATGCAGTTAGTGAGTGGTGGTTTTCAGTGCTCATTTTACTTATTATATTATATTTTGATTTATAATTATATACACAGAGCATTCCTCTCCTGGACTCTGTGTGTCCTTGCCAAAATTAAGAAGTACAGTTAGCAAAACTAAAGCCAGAAGATAAACAAAGCTTTCAATCAGAAATGACCAGCTGGGGCTGACTCTTCTTCCCACCAGTTCTTCCTACAATTTCTGTTCTCCTTATACTTTTCTTCTCAAGGATCGCAGGATGAGGAGAGCCACTCTGAGCCCCTCAACAGTGATGCACGGAGCAACAGAGCAGATCCAACTCATTCTCCAAATCAGGTCTCCCACATCTTGCAGATTCATTTACTTTGCCCTCTTGGGAGTGCTGGGAGAATCGTGCTCACCCCAGAACCACCTCTCTCTCCATTAGTGGGCAATGGCTGCAGGGTGCTGCTGGGGGAGACGAAGTCAGTAACTCAGGAGCTGTGTTTGCAGTCATCTGTTAAAGAGCCAACTCCGAGGGCTTTGCTGGAAAGGGCATTGCAGCCAACACCAACAAATCATCTGCTAAAAAGTTCTCTTTGGGATTTTTAGACAAGGTGAGGTAATATTTACCGATTTGCCTCTACAACGTATGAGTGACAGCTGGCAGGACGACATCCAAAGAGCTGGTTGGAGGGTTGTTAAAGCTGCCAGCAAAGAAAGCACCATTTCATAATTATTTCAGGCTTCCCCTGAAGATCAAAGAGCAACGCTGACACAGGGCTGGTAGGGAATTGTCTAGATTTAGTGCAAGGCAAGAAGCAGCTAACACTGCGATTACTGCTGGAAATGACTGATGGGGGAACACCTATGGAGTCAGGAGCTGATTAAGGATAAAAAAGCTTTGCTTTTCCTATGTGTGAAGCAGAAAGGAGACACAGGATGGCTGTGTCAGCAGGTACTCATGGGGAGGCTGCAGGAGGGACTAGTGCGGTGCTCTGGAGCAACACCAGCAGGAGTTGCCACTCTTTGGCATTGGGGCTGATGGAAGGGTTGCTAGTTCAAGTGAAAATTGGAAATTTCACAGGAATTCCTGCATCTCCCTGAAAGATGTTCATAAAAATACAACTTGCTGTAGGTCTGGGGAACAGCTGCATACTCAGTCCTAGGGAGAGTTTTGCTTTTTCTGAGATGAATTTCACAGAGTCGCATTGAATTGTAGTGGTTGGAAGGGATCTCTAGAGGTCATGTCCTAGTTTTGCTTTATATGGATGTTTACAGTTGCAATCTTTGTGCACTAATGAAGCTCTCGGATGACAACTTGTGTTTCCTGAAGGCAGTGAAACTCAACAGCTGCTGGTAATGAAATCCAACAGAGAGCAGTACCTCTGGCTCCAGGACCACCTGATTCCTGGAAATTTGTCATTGCATGCTTTGAAAACAGCCATTGCCTTTATTGGTGATACCACTTAAGTGTTTGTCCATATAAAAACTGAGACAAGGACATAAGAGGATCCTAATAATGTTTTCTCATGCCCACTGTGGAGGATGTCTTTTCTGCGTTGGTTAGTTTCCTGATAAGTGAACTTTTCAGCAGGGTTATCTGTCTACGTATGCAGTGAAATGATAGACCCATGATGGCTACAGGGATGCAGAAGGTGTTCACTGCAGTGTTACACTGCTGTAGCAATTCCCAAGCTCACTCATTCAGACCCCTCTCCTGACACCAGGACAGTACTTCCCAGCCAGCTCCTTCAACAGCCTCTCAACATCTTGGCTACAGAGATGCCCAGCTCTTGCAGTTGGACCACACTCATCCCAGCACCACAGCCCATCACTATCTGCTCCAAGCAGGATGTCCCCAGACACTGACACGGGGACCTATGGAAAGAGGCACTCCTCCCCATGGCTGAGGTTTCCATAATTATTGAGCTGAAGATTTAATTAATTTCTTAATTTTGCTGAAACAGTGATTGAAGCTTTAAGAATGAACCTTTTCTACCTGATTCCTCCAGTCCAGCCCCAGCCATGGCACAGCTCTGGCAAAGACCATGCTCCTGTCCTTTGTCCTAACCCCCAGCCCTGTGGACACAGCTATTTTCCTGGTGCTGTCAACATAAATCAACCAGACCCCTTTTAAGCTACCTACAACTTTTGACAGCTACAGTGGTGTAAATAAAGCATCTAACGCAGATGCTAATATTAATTCTCATGACCCAGTTGTGCTTCACTAATAGTATCTGGGTTACCAGCCACGCAAGACAAGAACACAAAATATTTAGCCTGTCTCAGTCTTACACCAAAAAGCAAGTGTCTGAGGATATCAATTTCTACAGCTAATCCTCCAAGGTGCCCTGCACTGGGAAGAGGAAGGGTCCCAGGAATCTGCATTCAGTGATAACTGGGGGTTCAGCCCTGCTGGATGCACAATGGCTAGCACTGGCACTGTGATGTCCTCAGGGTTTTAGAACACTATTTGTGATATTATTAGCACCAGAAAGACTCTTTTCTGGACATAGGATAATCATCCCTGTAGCCCTTTCTGGCTGCTGCATGTGTATTCTTGCAGATCCCTTTGGCTTTGCGCAGGAGCTTCACAGGCACTTGGTTTTCTTTGGAGAGATTCAAGGACTATCAAGCACGAATTGTATGAAAAAGTGATAAGTGTGAAACATGAATTTGGGCATCTAGGAGCACGCAGCTGAAATGAAGTGGGCAGGGCATCCAGAATTGCCCCATCGCCTGTCACACAGTTGGACACTGCTGCTCAGTTTTTAAATCTGTATGGGAGCTCAGAAGCTTTGCGCTGATGCACGGCACAGAGGCACTGGGACTGCTGCAACCCAGCTCATTATTACTCGCTTTTGCTGTAATACTGCTTCTTTAAAGCTTTGCACAGGCCCCCCACAACGGCCAGGCTGATCGCTTCCACTTTTATTTATCCTTGCTGCAGGGAAGCACAGCTGAGAAATGAAAATACAGAAGTGCGTGAGCGAGTGCTCTTCAGCCTCAGCACAGCTATTTAGCAGAGCAGAGTTATTGCCACGCGGATGTGTGCAGGGATTTGGGCTCGCAGTGATAAAGAATTAATGGGACAACACTTGCTACAAAGGACTTGCCTTGAATTTCCCAAGAACAAGCTGAGTAGAGGCAGGGACGCAGCGCTGGGTGTGTGTAAGGTGCAGGTGTGCTGCCTGTGTTTGCTGCGATAACCGTGCGGTTACAGAGGCAGAACTGTGCTTCTCACAGCAGGTTTGGAGGCTTAATTAAGCTTCTAGTGTTCTGTAAAGTTCATTTCACTGTTCGGTGGAGGACGGTTTAGGATAAACATAATAGGATTACTGCTGCTATATACAGCCACATAAGCCAGGAAGTCCTCATAATGGGCCTTTACCATGTAGGAAAATCTTTTCAGAGGATGCTTTTTATAAATGGCGTGGTTACGCACGCTATGGGTGTCTGGGGAAGGTAGTACTGGCCCAGGTACTCTGCAGTGACACAGACTTCAGAGCACAGATTGCATCTAGGTTTGCTGTCACTAACACTGCTGATCACGTGCTTGCTGTCCTGTGGAGTGTCCTTTCCTTTTTGCCCTGATGCTGATCCTGGGGTTGCGGTGAATATCTCTGGCTGGAGCTGTGGGAGGTGATGACTGAATCCTGGGGGGGATTATGGGATTCACCACATCTCAAGCAGGGCTGCATTCACCTGGGAACGGCTGATTCATCAGCAGCGTTCCATAGGAGCAGAAGAGGAGGCTCACAGCAGATGGCAGAAATATGGGATGCCCTGAGCTCCAGCTGGGCTCAGCATGATGTTTTAGGGCTGCATTGCCCCAAACCAGGGAGGCAGAGCTCAGCAATAAGCATGTCCCATACTGCTGCTCCCAGGCAGGCCAAGCGGGTTTCCTTATCTTTGCCTTTCCTGCACAGCAGCAGGTAACTCATAGATAAAGCCATCAGTGGTTGTACACACATGCAGACACTTAGGAGCTATTCTTAATCTTTCCAAATCCCCCAGTATACCTTATGTATACAGTTTGGAGCTTGTAGATTTAGCATGATAGATTGATCCCGCACACTATCTCAATGCAAAATGACATTAATAACTAAATTCTTATGTTTTTAGCGCTGGCTAAGCTACTGCAAAGCACTGAACTGTGTAAATCCGTTCAGGGCACAGCGACAGTGCAGTCAGAGCAAGTTGTCTGGTTGTGGCTGATGTTATTACTTGGATTATATAAAGTCCAAATTCTACAGCAGCCATAGGAAAGTTTCACCAGTAATTGCTATTTGAGCGTACTCTGTGTGCAATCAGCTGGAATTACTGGTTTTAATTTTTGCAGCTACTCCAAAATGGGGAAAATGCTTCAGGATTGAATGGCTCCTGCAGATTGGCTGCTATGGCAGTTTGAAACGGGTAGCAATTTGGGTGCACCACTGGGAATTTCCAACTGATTTCTCCAGTAAGAGCAGGCAGGTAGAAACCCAGTTTGCCCTTCACTCAACCCATGGTGCCATTGGGCACTGGTCCTCTCAGTCCCCCCATCTCACAGGGGTGAATACTGGCCATGCCAGCAGAGACCTGGCAAACTTATCGCACTGGTGCTGGCACAGCCTCAGAACTCAGAGTGCCTGTGCACAGGCATTCCACATCTCCTGTGGCCATGCTGGGTCTGCACTACCAATAATGGAGCTTTCAATGAGTCTTCTGCACTTCTCCTTTTTGCCTTCAGAGGAAAAAATGTTTCCACTGCGTAAACTGAGCTGTGGCCAACCACGGCTATTGTTTTGTCTACGTTTTTATGTCCCTTTCAATATACATGTCAGCTCTGCCACGTACTGTCTATTAGAAAACACTTGGCTTTACACATTACCTCATTAGGCTTAGTGTCTATCCAGCATTTTTTCCATCCTGCATGCTCCTCACTCTTTTTTACATCACTGCGATTAAACCATTTGTTTGGGCCATTAGCAGCAGAGCTCAGTGGTTTTATACTCTGATGGAGTGGGAAAGGGCCGAGGAGGTGAATGTGCTGCCTTGAAGTCACAAACCAGGGGTGTCAGAGCAGAGCAGCACAAGGAGTTCGCATTTTGCAGTGCCGCTGTCACAAAGCAACACAGCAGAGCGTGGCTCTATGTCAAGAAACACTGAGCAGAGCAATTTCTGTGTTTATTTTCTGGAGGAACTTGAACCAGGAGAAGGAGCCTCTGAAGCTGTTGTCTCCTCTGAAGCTGTTTCACTCAAAAACACACAGCCCCAGCAGCACGGCTCACAGCAGGATGTGCATCAGCACATGGGGTTCACCACTGCCCTCCCAGCAGAGAGGACTGATTCCTCTGTTGCCAGATTGCTCACCAGGGCTGCCATAATGAAGGCCCTGTCAAATTCCAGCAGCTGCCTTCACACACTGTGATTTTCCTGGGGGTATAATTTAACCCAAAGCTCTTGCCTGGCATCGCATTATTTTACTTAAATCCATACGTTTACAAATTACAGCTTGGCCCCCAAAACATCTTTTCTCAAACTAGGGTCACCTTTTTAAATATAGGCATTGAAAGTTGGCTCGTAAATTATCTGATACCTGTTGGGTGCAGGGCCTTCAGGGGGCAATTAAAGTGTGCTCAGAGGCAGGTGCCTGTAAGACTGCAGTCTGTGCTGTGCCAGCGGGCAGCTAATTGGTGCTGGAATGAGAGACTGCCAGGGAGGGGATGTGCAGGATGTCAGGCTCTCATCACGTGATGCTGTGGGCATGTTGGAGCCAGGTTTGTTCGTAGCCTGGAAAGTCACATCTGCTGTGGGGATAATGGCAGAAAGCAAAGCCAGGTGGTCCAGTGCAGGTGGAGGGAAGGGGAAGGCTCATCAGCACTGTGCATGTACATAGAGGCGTGATGCAGTGTGACGCAGAGTCTGCTTTGGAGGGAGAGTTATAGGTTTTGCAAAGGATGGACAGCCATGAGGGGATGGCTGGGATGTGCACACAGGCTCCTGTGCACCTTCCCCTCTGCCTGGGGCCGCCTCCAGGCTTTGTGACCTCTTGGCTGTGTGACTGGAGCTCCATGAGGTGCTTAGCATGAGGATATACCTTGAGAGTCCATAAAGCCCTGTGCTGCAGGAGGGAAATCCCCTTGACATTGCACCTGACTCGGAGCAGTGGGAAGGAGCCCATGCACTGAGCCACTGTGCCACCTGGAGACTGTCCACGTGGTGCTCACACAGCCATTCCACTGCCAAAAAAAGAACACTCTAATTGACTTCTTTTCTTCAGAATAATAAAAGAGAAAAACAGCAACAAAGCCAAGAAGAGCGAGACGGTAACAGCAAGAGTCTGGTTTAAATCCCCCAAAATAACACCAGCCAGAGCCTGATTTTGAACCAGCAGACAATGTGCTCCAAACACAGAGAACTGCTGATTATTTTTTTTCTTCAACAGATTCTCTTTTAGCAGTAATCTGTGATCTCTTTTTGAGTATTTCACATTTCTTCTGCATTTTGCACCATCTTCACACAGGGAAATGGGCTGCTGGTGCTCTCTATGAGCAGTGACTTTGGAGAAACACAGGGCCTGACCTGGATTCCTCAGGGCATCTAAGCCTGCATGAATGATTTTTTAGTGCAGTGCCATTGTGTGGGGACACTGCACCATGCCCCCAGCTCTGTGCCCAGCAAAACCCCCCTGGTGCAGCCCTCCTGCAGGCATGGCACTGTTCTTGTTGATAATAATTCAGGAATGTTCAAGACCTGTTTTATTTGAGGTGTTTGAGTGGGAAACTGTCAGCATTTCAGTGCTTCCTTACAGAGCAGTAGAATAACTCAGGAGTATGCATTTTCTGGTTCATTGTCTTCTTTGCTAACTATGGTATGTGCTAGCTTGGTAGTTCAACTGGATTTTGGAGCAAAACCTAGAAGTGTAGATGGGATGGGATTTGATTATGGCATCTTTAAATAGGAGCCTTTCCTTCCCACACAGCCCCCAGTATAGCCAGGCTGCTGCTGCTTACCAAGTGTTTGTGATTTTTTATTTGATTTCCAATAGCATCATGTCTTACATGCAGGTCTAACACAGCCTGAGTTGCTCTTTGTGTTTTCAAGAGCAGGTTTTCAGCCAGAATGCCCCAATTCTATCTGCTCTGGCAGCCAACTTGCCCCCAAGGCTGAATTGAAAGTTTTTAAGCCTCCCTTTTGTGATCTGGTGGTAAGAGCAGGGTGGGAGGACACAGAGGTGGCTTCCCGGGTGAGCAGCTTCTCTCATTTCTTTGATGCTTCGGTGTCTTTTGAGCAGACACTCATAATCCTGGGAAGGGAGATGGTGAATTCTGGCTGCACAGAGTGTGTATGCCACCTCTGTGTTTTCTATAGAAGCAGAGCCTGACCTGCCTGGGCTCCTTACAGCAGCTTCCAGCCAGAAGCCTTCCTGGCACATCTGCAGTGGCACAGGATCCAGACAAAGCATTATTTATTCCTTCTGCAAAGGTACAAAGCATAAGAGGAAATTAGCTAACAGTGACAAACCTGAGCCACATCCTCAGTCAAGCATAGCTGCAGCAGTAGTGATTCTGAGTCCATTTTATTCCCTCCAGAAAGGAGGGACGGAGCACTCCTCCCATCCACCTTGCAACAGCCTGCACTGACTGGGCATCTGCTCCCTGCCCTGCTGGGCTCATACTCAGTCCCATCTCCACCCCAGCTCATGGGCTGCTCATTCATAGAATCATAGAATCATGAGGTTTGGAAAAGACCTCTAAGATCATCAGCCCATACCCATGATGCCCACCGAACCATGCCACTCAGCACCACGTCTATCTTCTTCATGAACACCTCCAGGGATGGTGACTCCACAACCTCCCTGAGCAGCTCGTTCCAATGCTTGATCACTCCTTCTGAGAAGTAAATGTTCCTAACATACAACCTGATACCCATTGATCTGGTTGGACTTCTCCTGCCCAGGAAGTGCTGACACCTCACCTCAAAGTTTTGAATCTCATGGGACTTTGCCAGCACAGTTCTGTAGAGAACAAGATACCCCCCTGAAATAGTACAAGGAGAAAGAAACGAGGTATTAAATGAAGAAAGTAATTGGTTTCGTTTGGCATTTTTACCTCTTCTTCTCCATGTTTAGACAGCTATGCAGAGTGGAACTGAACAGCAAGGCAGAGATCAGGATTCACCACTTAACTTTTTTCCCCTGTGCTTTGGATGGCTGCTCACTGACAGCTACAGCTTGGGAATTTCCAATCCAGAGGGAAACCCTCCCCAAAACGCCTGTACCAGAACAGTTTTCATGCAAATTACAGAACTGCATCTTGCTCTAGATGCGTTAATCCATAGCGAGAGCTGAGACCAGAATGGAACTGCTGCATTTCTAGAGAACTGAACCAAGTTTTTCATGACTGAGGGGACAGGGGGACTGAGGGGTGTGTCAGAGCCCCCAGCTCCGCACCAAGCCAAACTGAGTGCTATTCAGAAATGCTCCCAGTCAGTTGCATTCTGAAACCTGGTAGTGGTGTTATTCCAGCTTATTTCCACTTACCTCTGAAATAATCATGTCGTCTCTGGTCATTGGGTGTTATTTTATAAGTGTGTGTCTGAAATGATCCAATGAGCTTTTCAAAGGTGCACTTCATGAGATGGGGTGAGCTTTAGAAGCTCTCAAGGTCAAATCCAGAACAGCCTAATGACTCCGGGACTTGGATCTGACCTCCAACAGCAGCAATGAGCCAAGAGAACATGAGCAGTCAGGAACCAGAAAATGAGGCTTTTGAAGCCAATAATACCCTCTGGCAGTGAGCAATCAATTGACAGAAAAATGAGAGAGAAGGAGAAAAAAAAGAAAAGAAAGACCATTCAGCCAGGCTGCGGGAAGGGCAGTGCCATAAAGCAGAACTATCTCATAAATAGAACAGCACCTTTCTTCCTTCCTCTCCTTCCCAAGGGACAGTGGCCATGGGAACAGACACGCTCTGTGCCCTCTAAAGGGGATTCAGGGGAGAGCAGATTGACCCTACCTGCAGCAGGTTAATTGGGACACACGGCTCCAGCACAGCTGCTGTTAGGATGTTTTTTTCCTCTCTAAGAAGTAAAGGAAAACAATAAGTCAATATTAGCTTCCCTGATGAGCCTGGCTGTTCTGGGCTGCCCTGGGGATTGCCAGCTTCACATCATGCATGGAGAGCCTCAGCTGCAGGGGATTTTCATTCACATCTGTTCTGTGCTCAATTCCATCCATTTAAAGGTTATTCCTAGATCCCTTTGTTATTCCTGTAAACGTATACCTGGCGTACTGAGATTTTTTTTTTCTTCCTTTGGTATTTGTCCTTTTTAGATGGCTCTCAGCATAAGGTTTGTTTTTCCCACCCTGCAGTGGGTCTGTCCCTGTGCTGGGTTTTCTCCACTTACCATTTTCAAATGCATTCTTAGAAGCATGCTGGGATCTCTTTCAAACCTTGCACTGTTGGAGATTCTTGGCATTTTGTGCTGTAGCCATCAAGAGGCCAAACAGCAGAACAGAAATATTGCCATTTCTGCCAACATGTTGAGAACCAGCCAGCCCCAGGAGCATCTCTTACAGACCGCACCTCACAATGTCCATGGGATAATCCCCCGGATCAGTAGCTGGCTGCATTGTTCCGATGATCTGTGTGAGCAACGTGGGTCCTTGTTCAGGACCCAAATAGAGTCTGGGCTTCTCCGTAGGCAATCAAACACACATGGAAAGAGTTAAGTGCTGCCCTCAGAAGGTGGCTCTTACCAGTTTGTCTCAGTGGAAGAGCAGAGTGCTAAAGTGTCTGCCAGAGCTCGTTAGGGATAATGCAACCTGATCAGAAACAGAGCTTTATCCAGTGGCTCAGTGAGCCCACTGGGCGGCTCGTGGCTGACCTTGCACTGGATTGCAGGACTCCTTTGCAGGCACTGCAGTCCTGCTCCCACCCGCCTGCATTCTTCCTGAGGAGAGTTATTGGGAAAAGAAGGCATGGATGTCTCTGCTGCAGGCAGAGCCCAGTCAGACCTGTTATGGGCCATATGCACAGAGAGCTGAGTCGTTTTCTGCTGGCCAAGCACAGCCTTAATGGTAGCATCTGAACCACACTAGATCTTCATCACAGCAGCGAGTGGGGAGTGTGAGCCAAGCAGAGCCATAGTCTGAGATGGAAACAGCAGCCCGAGCCTGGGACTGCTCAGCTGAACTGCAGTGGCATCTCAGAACAGGGAAACAAAGTGACCTGGCCCCTGTCCGCACACAGTATGTGTTTTGCAAAACCCAAAGCTGTCATGCTCACAGCCTGTTCGATGTGCAAGATAAAGGCACTGCCTGCTTGACCAAAAGCCCTGTGTTTCCCAGGACATCAAAATGGAGCATTTCCCTGATATGACAAGTTCTATCTTTGGCAAACACAAATCAGGCTCTTTAATGCACCGTGTTGGCTGTGTTTGTTGAGCAAACAGTTACTAGGAGGCCTCAGCAGCATTAAAAAAAAAAAAAAAAAAGTGATGCTGGTGTTATTCATGGATGGAGGTGGGGAGGAAAAGGAAAAACAGTGCTGATGTAGCCAGCAAGTTCAAGTAAGGTTCAACTTTGCTATTCCAAAATCTGCTGCTATGATAATGAGACAGTCAAATCAGCTCAAATTAAGAGCTCAGGGAGGCTCAGCCTCTCAAAGAAGTACATTCGTGACAAGATTAATTTCTGCCAGCCAGTGTATAGTATGGTATCATCCTATATTAACATAGAAACCCTGAACAAAAACAGGCAATTGAAAATGTGCTAAAACCCTGTGAAATGAATCATTTCCCTTCGTCTTCAGTGCTGGTCTTTGCTATTCTGCACGTTGATTAAAATATGGTATACCACCTGGCACTGCTCATCTGCCATGTATAGCAAACCTTGCCTCTCCCTCTCGCCCCTCTTCTTTGTTCCATAAACTTTCACTAAAATGCAGCACATTTTCAGTGCTGCTTTTTTCAATTTCCAGTGACTTTGTTAATGTAAAGGGCAAAATATCAATTAAATGGTCATTAAAACAAACAGAGACCCCCAGGGGATAGTATGAAAACAAACAGTGCTCTCTGACAAAAAGGATAAGGTGGCTTTTTTTCTTATTTTTCTTGGTTTTCTTTCTTTTCATCTCTACTTCTTCTCCAGTTCTGTGAGCATTGGAAAAGGAGTGGTAAATTAAAAATCTGTTTTTGTTGTGGTGTTACTTCTTGAGTACCATGGCATCAAGAATGGGGCTCAGCTGCCTGCCCTGCAGGTTGGGGACCATGATGGCATCGTGGTTGTAGCAGGGTGACCTCGGAGGGCTGTGCTGAGGAGAAGAAAGAAGGAAGAGACTGCAATGTGTGATGTGCCCTGCTCTGCTGGGTTCCCGTGCAGTGTTTATTGATGACATGCTGTTATGCTGCAGCGCTGAAAATGTCAGAAAGCCCAGGGCTGTCCAGAGTGGAGGGTGATTGTTTCTTGTGGCTTTGGAAGAGCTTACTATGCAGTTAGTGTCATGCCCATTGCTCCCAGAAGTCAGTGAACATGGAAACAGGGGGAGTTCCCAGGCTGCCAGCCGACACTTCAAAGAGCTTTTTCTGAGCTCAAAAGCAAGTTAAAAAAGAAAAATAAAAGAATATATTAAAAAAGTATATATCTTGACACTTCCGTTTCATTTCCCGTATTTATAGCTTAAATGCATTGAAACTGTCGTGCTGAGCTGAGATCAAACTCTTATATAGCTGCTGCCTTTTCTTTTCTGAGCAGAATTCAAACAGATTCTGTATCTACCGTCTCTATTTACTACTTGCTGAGGTCTCATATTGACATGAATGATTAATTGCAGAGGATTCATTTTTAGCTGCTTTGGTTTGTCTATAGTTGTTGCTATTTATTAAATATGTGATATCTAATCAAGTGTTTAGTGCTTACAAAGGGAAGAACCATCTGTGCTTGAGACTGTGAACACAAAGTGAACAGAGTGTTTTAAAGGGCTGCAGTCAGAGAAAAGCCCTGAGAACACTGGGAGGGGGATCCACGTGTGGCTGCTTCCCCCACATCAGCCCTGATGTCTGCAAACATGTGTTTGAGTGGACAGGAGAGAGAGCAGGGACGTTGATAGGGAAAGCAGGAGTTTTATCATTATAGAAGAGGCTAAGAACTAGGGAGGTGCTGTGGGCTTAGAGGGAACCCTGCAGTGACATTTCCCATCATCTGCAGCCTTCGTATGTCTCTCTTGCAAAAAGAGGGACACAACTTCTTTGCAGGAATAAACAGTTATCATCTGTAATCCCTTGTGTGAGCACAAAGCTTACTCACCAAGGCAATAGATGCAAGTAAAG